>JAJHZJ010000644.1:5910000-6175000 GCA_023548195.1 Bettongia penicillata ogilbyi | reverse complement strand
AGTGGCTTTTAATACATAGCAAAAAGGCTCTACATTGTAGCTAGGAAAGAACTGGAAAGTTTGGAGGAAAATATTGAAGAGTAAATAGTAAAAAATCATCTAGAAATCAGTGACCCAATTTTTGTTCCTTTCTGAACCACCATAGGTCTCTTTCCACAGTCTGTTTCTATCGACTTGAGTGAACATGTGAATTGGGTCCCTGGTTCTCATTGATTAATCACACTGAGAGACAAATCAGCCCAGAAACCAATTGAATTAGAAAGCTTCTTATTTGCTGAACAAGATAAATAAAACCCTGGAACAATCCTTTACCATAGACTGTTATGACTCAGTTGTAAACTCTCAGCACAATATGATCCTGTGAATACCAGGAGAAATGACAGCTATCATTATTATTGCTAACAACATTTCTTGCTATTATTAACAAATTTAAAACAAACTCAAGATGGAGGAGGGGGCGGAAATAGGATTGTGGTCTGATGTAATATCATCAGAACTTGCAGGAAGAAGAAAAAGTAAAGCTTTCTGTGCTGGTGGTTTGATTGAATTTATGTTGAATACATTCAATTAAAGTTATTTCTTGTCTATGATTTTAAATAGAAGAGCTCAAAGGACTTTAAATTGAAAATAGCCAGAAAAGGAAATCAGTGATGTGCCCTTTTTGTTTGTAGCACAATACAGGAGATACCTTTCCAGTTAATAATTATCTATCATGCAATATAGTGTCTTTCACTTAATTTGATCACAACTTAATTAGAGCCTTGGCTTCATTTGATCAGCTCTCCAGGAACCAAGTAATTTGCATCTACATTGTAGCTGGGCTGCTCCTTTTGATCACATTCTTTTGTTAACATTGGATAATTCAATCCAGATTGCTGAGGACCAGCCGCTGAAATTCGTCACAAAATTCTTCCCTTCAATACAAAACTATCTGCATCCTCTGTCGCTTTGCATACAGCCTGATTTCATTTACTTTTATGCGAGAGGGGACAAATGAGGTTGCAAATGGCAAACGTGGTACAACATACCTAGCAATACTGGCAATTTGACAATCTTAAAATGTATATGAGTTTTATGAAGCATAATAGGATTAAAGCAAAGAACAGAAAGAAAACTTAGTCCTGTCCTCAGAAACTCTTTCTAATCTACACTACAAATACCAAGAAGATTGAAGACCCTGATTTAAGTCTCTATCATGTCATACCTGGATTGCTAAAAATAGCCTTACCTGGTCTTTCTGTCTGAAGGCTCTACTTTTTCCTGTATATCTCTGCATTTTCACCCTGCCTCACTCAACACCTTGCACACCCCTGCTAAATTGTTCCACCTAAAACATTGTTTTGATTATGGAAAGAAATAATTACTCCACTCACCTACTCTGCAAAGGAGCCCTTCCACTTTTGGATAACCCTAGGCAGAATTGTTAGGAAGATTTTCTTACATTGATCTGAAATTTTCTTCCTTAAAATTTCTACCTACTGCTCCTAATTCTGCCCTTTGGAGCCAACCAGGATGAGTTATAATTTCATCAAATTCTACAAAAATATCCCTTTGGCAATTTGACTGGCATAGTATTAAAAGTCTAAATTACCTTTGCTAGTATTATCATTTTTATTATGTTTGCATGGCCTAGTCATGAGACACTGGATATTTCTCTAGCTTTTAAGTTGTCCTTTATTTCCTTCAGGAGCACATTATAATTGGATCTATACAAATCTTTTGTGTGCTTTAATAAATTGATCCTGTGATACATTATACTTATGTATTTAGAAGATTTCCCTTTCCATTATTGATTCTTAGGTCTTGCCATTATTAGAAATGCAGTTGATTTTTGAAGATTTCTTCTGTAGCCTGAAATTTTCCTAAAGCTATTGTGTCAATTAATATTGTTACCGATTCTGAAGGATTTTTCAAGTATACTATCATGTCATTAGCAAACAGAGATAGTTTTATCTCTTCATCTGTCTTTATGACTAATTTCTTTCTCTTGTCTTTTTTACTGTTGCTGGAATTTCCAGGACTATATAAAATAATATTAGGGAGTTTTACATCCTTGCTTTACCTCCAAATTTAAAGGTTCTAAGAATCTCAATTGCATATGATGCTTGTTTTTGCTTATGTTATTTTAAAAGATTGCTCTATGCTTATCTTCGTAGAGTTTTTAGAATAAATGAATATTCTGTCATCAGGTTTTCTGCACTTTTTGAGATAATCCTGTGGTTTTGAATGTTTGGGATTTAAATATTATTAATTTTGTTGATTGTTTTTCTAATGTTGTACCATCATTTTATCTCTGGCAAAAATCCAATTTAGCTGTGGTAAATAATTTCTTGGATAAATAGCTATTTTCTAACAATTTAAAATTTTAAAATGAATCAATATTCATTAACGACATTGATCTATAGTTTTCTTTCTGGGTTTTATCCTTCCCTGGTGTATGTATTAGAACTATATCCCATAGAAGGATTCTTGTAGGGAACTTTCTCAGTTTTTGAGAATAATTTGTAAAGAGTGGGTAAAAATTGTTCTTTTCAAAGCTTAATGGAATTTGTCTGTAAATCCATCAGGACTAGAACTTCCCACACACCCACACACACACTTTGGTAGTTCTTTTACAGCTAGTTCTATTTCCTTTTCTGAGACTGGACTATGTAAGATCTTTATTCTTCTGTCAGCTTGGAAATTTTATATTTTTGAAGGTATTATTCTATTTCTGTTGTGTTCTCAGTTTTGTTATCATATCACTGTACTTAACTTCTTATTTATCTTTTTCTTTGTTCTAGTTCTGTTGTGATTTCACCATGTTCACTTGCTATTTTAGTGATTTGATTTTTTTTGCCCTCTTTAACAAAACTGGTCAAAAATTATTGAATTTGTTGGTCTTTTAAATGAACTAATTTTTAATTTCATATATTATTTCTATGTGTTTTTCTCAGTTTCTAGTTTATCTGTTTCTCCTTTAATTTTTCATATCTCCTCTTTTGTTTTTGTCTTAGGTTTATTTGTCTTGCTAATATAAAAAAAAAACATAACTCAAGTTCATTAGTCCTCTTTTTCTATTGTGTTGATTTATGTTTGAAGGAATGTGATTTTTCCCTTGAGGATTTCTTTAGCTACTTTTCAGATATTTTAATGTTACATGTCATCATTGTAATTTTATTTTGCACAGTTATTGTTTTGATGGTTTCTTCTTTGATCCACTCATTATTTAGGACTTCATTGTTAAGTGTCCACTTGGGTCTGTGTCTTTTGGTTATGGTCCCTAAACCAATGATTAATTTTATTGGATTATAGTCTGTAAAGCATGGATTTGCTTTTTCAGCATTTTTTCTTTGTTTGCCACATCTCTGTGCCCTACTCAATCTTAATGGTGGATTTTTGTAACAGTTTCACATAGTGCTGGAAAATACATATATCGCTTTTTTATTACCATTTAGAAGAGATCACAAATCTTTTAGCTCTCTCTTTCCCAACCATATGTTCAATTCTATATTTTCCCTTTTTGTCTATCTTTCTGTTAGACATCCAAAACTGAGAGGAGAATATTGAAATTTCCTGTCCTTGTGTGTTACTATGAGTTCTTATAACTCAGTTAGTTTCCTTTATGAATTTGGATGCCAAGGCATTTTAAGCCTATCAGTTTAATACTAATACTGTTTGGTTGTCTATAGTTTTTCACCCAATTTATTTATACCTTTTAAATTTTCGAATGTTTATTTTTGCTTTGTCAGATACCATGATTGTAATTCCTGCTTTTGGGGATTCACTTAATGTATTGTACATTTTTTTTTAGCCCATCAGTTTTATTCTGTGTATATGTCTGTTTTTGAAATGTTTCTTACAAGCAACAGATTGTGAGATTCTTTTTTTCTTAGCCAATCTATCCTCTTTTCATTTTATTGGATTGTTTAACCCATTCACATTTAAAGTTATGAGATTTAGAGTTACATTTTTCTCCATTTGTCTCTAATCTTTTTGCAATGACTTTTTTTTGCTCTTCCCCCTATGAACACAGTACTATGTCTCTTCAGTTAATTAATCTTTTTTTAAAGGTGACTCTATTCCTATTAGCTATCTTTCCCTCACCCTTGACCATCTCCCCTCATTTGTTACTCCTTTTCTTTTGGAGTTTTGACTATTGGTTCATTTTTATTTCAGCTTTTATCTAATTATTGAATATTTCTTTTTATCTTCTAGTCAAATAGAATCTCCCTCTCCTCATCCTTCAACTTGTCCTGTTCATTAGTTTTTAATATTTCACTTTCTGCATCCCTTTCCTTCAGAGTTCTGTTGCAGCACAGAACACAACTATGTTATTGCCTCCTATAGCCTCAGCTAATGTCTGTAGTTTAAAATTTGGATTGCAACTCACTGGAAAGAGAGAAAGGGGGATGTGGGTGTGTTGTTGTGTTTTGTTGCAAGCCTATGGGTTGGGCCACTTTGTGCAATCTTGCTGCCAGAAGCAGGGTGGGGATTTGGGGAAAGGGTGCTTAAGAGAACACAAGATTCTCTTAACATTAGGTTATAGAGGTTTTGTTTTGCTTTTTTTTACCTTCTTTGTATCCTAAATCAGGTGAAAATGCTATATCTCTGGCACATGATTTCTATTTTGGAAAAGTTTGGAGAAGTCCTGAAAATCTGAAAAAAAAAATCTAGTCCTGCATCTTGTCAGTTACGTGACCTGGAAGTTCCCCTAAAACTCTATCTTAAACTTCTTTACCTCTTATACAGCACCTATGATGTTGTAGATGTGTTATCATTCAATAATTTTTTGTTTACATTTGATTTTTTTACATTTACATTTGAAATAACCAACAGCCAACACAATTAACCATCTGCAATGCAGCCTACAAGCATATAACTATTAGCTAGCTAGCTAGGTAACAAGCATTTATGAAGTGCTTAATTTTCACCACCACCATGCTAAGCACTGGAGATCCAAATATAACCAAAAAAAGAAGTCTCTGCCCTCAAACAGTTTCCATTCTAATAAGAGGAGACAATACACAAAAGGGAGTTGAAAAGGGAAACTAGGGGAGGCACCCACTCCATGGGCATGGGGTCAAAGCTCAAAGAGCCAGAAACTCAACCTAAAGAGAATGAAGAATGGCTGCCCTGGGTCTCTTTCCAAAATAAACGACCCAGAAACACCTCACCAATGCAAAAAGGGGTTAAAGCAGTAGGTTATTCCAAGTCAAGGAAAAGAAACTGAAGCAGAGTATCAAAGAGAGAATCAAGCACAGCTAAAACTGAAGGATGGGGTTATCCTGCAGCAAAATGAGGAGTTGTATGACATGTTTAAGCTGAGTCTGGGCAACCATTTGTTAGCATTGTTGGAGACGCCATTCATTTCTCCTGGATGTACTGGGCTAAAGGATCTCTGAGATCCCTTCTGAGGCTAACATTCTATGACTTTAATCAAAGATGAGCAACCTAGACATGCTTCCTAGGGACAGTAAAGTAGCTCATGTCATTCTCACATAATGATAGTCATCATGAAAGGAAACAGGTTGTATTCAAGTTAACCAGTAACTACCCATTTTTAATCTAAAGATCAAGTTTGGGTGTTGGGGGATGTGATTTGAATCTTTGCATTGACTGATTGGCAGAGAACTCAATCACCTTGTGCAACATATTCAGAGCTTCAGTTTTAGAAACTCTACTCAAAGGTCTTTTAGTGAAACAGGAAAACTTTTCACTAAAATTTGTTTTTTCTGGCAATGCATTAAACTGTGTAATTAACATCCATGGTTCAAACCACATGGGAGCCAGATAAATCTGTACTGGTCAGACAAACTAAGTGATCCTCAAATCTCCATTTTCCTTTGTGCTATATGATGTTCCTATTCATATTTTTACACTATCTTCCTACTCATACTTGAATGGTGATACAAAGTTTTCAAGATATTTTCCTTAAAACCATATGAGACAAGTGAAATCATAACTGACAATTTGACTTCTATGGCAAGCAACATGAAAATCACCCTTAAATAAATTTTTTAAGATGAATTCAGATAAGGCAGAGGTAGGGTTTTGGGGTAGAAGTTACAGGATGAAAGATCTTATGGAGGAAAAAACTCCTAAGGCACCATGAGGTAGGTGAGTAGAGCAGAGAACAATCAAAGGAAAGTTAACCTGGAATATGATCTTTAGGAGGGATATCTGCTATCTTCTTGTGAAAGCTAAATTTTAGTGCCTTGGAACAAAGCCTTCATCACCCAGTACTAGTTATGACTTTGGAGGTCGATAGTCCAAGAACTATTTTCCTCATTTTATGAATGAATACTCCAAGACTCAGAGAGTTTAGGTGACTTAGCAATATTCACACAATTAGTAACTGCTCTGCACAGGACCCAAACTCGGATTTGCTGGTTTCAAATTCAGTGCTCTTCCTATTATACTGTGATTCCTTTTACTAAGCCTTCTTATTAAGGTTCATCCCCAGGGGTGAGGAACCTGCTGCCTCAAGGCCACATGTGGCCTTCTAGATCCTTGGGTGTGGCCCTTTGACTGAGTTCGTTTTACACAGCAAATCCTTTTATTAAGGGGATTTGTTCTGTGAAGTTTGGATTCAGTCAAAGGGCTGCACTTGAGGACTTAGAGGGCCGCATGTGGCCTTGAGGCTGCACCTTCCCCACCCCTGAATATATCATTAGTGAGATGTTAATTTCATATATGTGTGTGTGTATTTGTATATTTTATATGTTATATATATTTATATTACCTTCATGTCTCAATATGCCCTCCAGCTACCAACCTCTTCTAACAAAAAATTTAAAATATATATGTATATATGTGTATATACATATACATAAATATGTGTATATACATATACACATATATACATATATATGCTATATATATGTATATATATACATATACACATATATGTATATATCAACAAAACTCACCAACCCCTCACCTGTGTCTGGTGTTATTTGCAATAATTCCCTTATAGTCCTCTACCTCTGCAAAGATCAGAGAGAAGTATGTTTTTTCAACTCATAGGGGATAGTAGTCTTCAACAAGTTGTCATGATCACTGAGTAGTTTGTTTTCCTCAAGACCAGGAAGGCCAGTAGAAATGGGACGTAAGAACATCTAGCTAGATGAGATAGCATTCAGGTCTATTGAAGACTACTTATAGATTTATTTAAACTATATAACAATGCAAATTATTATTCTGCCATAATAATACTTTGTTACAATTGTACAAAATGACCCCTTTGGCCGTGATAAAAGGGTGGGACATATTGGTGAGGTGAATAGATATAGCAAAGTGAGCATTAAGAACTGAGTAGACTAATCTCAGCTCTGTACCTGCCTTAGGACACATCATGTACCCTTTCTAAACCATAGACAACTCCTTGACTACTGAATTAGCCTACCTCATGGGGCTGTTGTGAGAAATCACTGATAAAAATAACTGTGCAAAATAGCTTACAAAATGAAGTGCTAAATTATAATCCTGGAAACATGCTGGGTGTCTCTACCCTGTCCACTTAACTCATAAATATAAATTTACTCTTTGCTAAAAAATCCTTAAGAACATAGCTCCTTAATCAATACAACACCACCAACTAGACAGATCTGCACAAAACCATAGCCTACTACCTGAAATGAATTAATCTTCACTTAATAGAAATCAGCCTACATGTGATGGAGAGTGTGCTCACGTTCAAAACATGATCCAAAAATTATGACCTCACTGACCTCTTCAAGATATGGATTAGTGTACAGTTCATTTCATAACAACCATCATTATGGCATGAATAACTATGAGTACCCACCACTCTCCTTTCCCCCTCCCACTCCCAAAGATGAATCTTTGCTTCTTTCATTCTTTTCCACCTCACTTCCTACTTCCATGACTTGCATGTCTTCCAGATTGAATACTGTGAGAGGTAGGATGGGGGCAGCTTGCACCCTTCCCAGGTTTCCCTAAGCCCACTAGCCCTTATCTCTTTTGCCCAGGGGGGTAGAGAACTTTCAAGTACTTCACATGTAATAACCCAATTCCTGTGAGGGAGCTCAGTATCATTTTCCCAGAAATCATCAAGGAGGAAGTGAACTCTGTGCTGGTCCCATTCCCTTCCAGGAACATTTCCAACTAGCTGGATAGTCACAGAATGCTGTGAATCTTCTGCTTCTTCTTTTGACAACTTAATGTAAACTCTTTAGGTCTCATGGGATTTATGTCCCCACTATTCTCTCCATCATGTCCCTACTATCCTTCCCTCCATACTCCAGCTGCTAGACATGAGGTTCTCATATGCTTTAAAAGTGTTTATTGTAGGATCAGACAGGAATTGCCCCCCTAGGGTTCTCTACCCCCCTAGAGCAAAGCATCAATGAATGGGTCAGTGGGGAATAGAGTGGAAGGGGCAGGAAAACAAAATGAAAGTGCACTTTTTTCTGGGGCCCTCCTTTTTTAAAACTGATTTCCCAGGTACCTATGCTAAATAAACTTCAATGATACACTTATAAGTGAGCTTCCTCAATGAAAGAGGATGAACAATTATGTCAGATAATTTTATTCTATAATGTTACAAGGTATTATTTGCTAGACATTTTAGGGAAAGGTGCGTGTTCCTCCTTTGTTGCCGAAGAAGACCATGCCATCAGAGAAATAATGACATGAATTGCACTTGACTTTGTTTTGAGTGAGGGAGGGCTGTGCAGGTCACCAGTCTCACTTCTCCTCCAGAACCATCTGAATCCAGTGACTAGATATTCATCAGGATGACTGGAGATGACCCAGGATGAGGCAATTGGGATTAAGTGACTTGTCCAAGGTCACACAACTAGTGAGTGTCAAGTGTCTGAGGTGAGATTTGAACTCAGGTCCTTCTGCCTCCTGCACTGGTACTCTTTCCACTGCACCACTTAGCTAACCCTTAGGGAAAGGTGCAGATAACCTAAATAAGAAAGAGAAAAAGACAATGGGTCTCCCTCCTCTCACTCCTGCATATGTCATCTCTTGTGCCTGAAAACCAATCAGAGTTGACAACAGGACCCTAGAACAGAATGGAAGATCCACAGGACAAATGGGTTCCTATTTCATGGCCTGTAGGTTCACCTATATACCCTTTATTTTTTTTTTTTTGTTCTTGAATGGGGAGAAAATACTAAACAAATATCTACTTTGGCTGCAAATTATTTTATGGGAACATATACAACTTTCTTTAAGACACACAACAACCCTGGCATGGTTGGCTGTGAACAGAAATGATGAAGTGGTTTGTTGGCTTGCTTTCAGGTGGTATTGTGTACTCATTCTTTGTCAACTTACCCTACTAAGTATTAAATCTAGGGACATTTCATCCTACTAAAACATTATTTTCTGGATTGGAATGTGCTGCTTTTCAGAGACAAAGATTTAATCATTTCCATTTTACGGTAGGTTGCTACTAGACATCAGTGGATCCATGTTCTTATTGATAGGGTTACCATCTCCCATAATGCAGTGGTAATCTCCATGCATTCATCCTGAGAGACTTCTTCTCATGCCCTCTTAAACTCTTCCTAGTGGGTCCTCACAACATACTGGGGTCTTTCCTCTTGATTTCTTGACATTATATAAATACCATTTCCAACCATAAACTGTAGATAAATTATTCTTCATCTCTAATGAATGATCAGCACACTTAATTTTTATGATGAACATCCTCCATGCTGTTGCCAAAGTGAGGGCACCTAAAGTACAGATTACTGTTATACTGAATGGACTCCTTTATTCAACGAACTCCAATGGTTCCTACATACCAAATACAAACTACTCTGTTTGGCATTTAAAATCCTTCATGATCTGACCCCAATCTACCTTTCTAGGCTTACTATACATTATTCCTGAATGCAACACTTTATAATCTGGCCAAACAGGTCTTCTAGCTGTTTTCTATTTCTATGATATTCATTTCTGTGCCTTTGCACAGTCTAACTTTCACGCTTGCCATACATTCCATCCTTATATCTGATTCTTAGAATTCATTATTTCCGGCAAAGCTCAGCCTAACCATCTCTCCCTATGCAAACTGCTCGTGCCTCCTTTCCGCCACTGCCTTGAAATACCTTGTTTTTACTTCATATGTATTTTACATTTAATCATGTGTCTGAAGTATTGACTTTGATAGCTTTTCCCAGAGAGACTGTGAATACTGCTACAATTTCATAAAGAGGAAACAGAATCTTGAGGAAACTGTTAGTTAACTATGATGGCAAAAAGAGTCTGTGGGGGTACCATGGGGAGAACAAAATTTAAAATTCAATTTCCTAAGCAAGGACTGAGAATTAATTATCATTTGTGAGAGGACTATGAAAATTTAACTGATATTTTGTGGAAGATTGAAACTGAAGTTGTTAACTGTCATCTGTGAGGAGTCTGTAAAACTGTGAGAGTTAGCTGTTACCTTGTGAGAGAACAGGAAGAGACTTTTTGAAGAGGTTTCCTGAGAGAAATTTCCAAGGTGAGGCAGAGTCAGTGGTAGCATTCGTGAGAATGTTCTGTTCTATGCCCCCTTTCCTGCTTCTGAAGAGTAGCTGGGCCAATTCACAGTCCACCAACAATGTTTTATTCTAGCTGCTTTCCCCATTTTTATCATTTTTTGGTGAACTTTGCGAGTCTGATGGGTGTGATACAACACCTCAGAGTAGTTTTAATTTGCATTTCTCTAGTTTCAGATATTGAGAGCATTTTCATATGGTCATTGATGGATTGGATTTCTTTCTCTGAGAAATCCTTCGACTATTTACTATTTGGGGAATGGCTCTCATTTTTACAAATTTGACTCTGTTCCTTCTATATGTTAGAAATGAGAAATGTGTCATGGAAACTTGTTGCAAAGACTTTTCCACCCAGTTATTTGCTTCTTTTCTATTTTTAGAAGAGTTGACTTTATTTCTATTAAACTTTTAAATTTCATGTAATCATAACTATCCATTTTAATTCCTGTAATACTCTATTTCTCATTTGGTCATAATTGCTTTTGCATCCGTAGATCTGACAGGTCATTTCTTCCTTGCTCCCCTATTATTTTATGATATCACACTTTATGTCTGAATCATGTATCCATCTGGAGCTTATCTTAGTGTATGGTGAGAGCTGTTGATTTTATACCTAGTTTCTGGCAGACTGTTACACAGTTTTCCCAACAGTATTTATTGAACAGTGACTTCTGGCCTCAATAGCTGGAATCTCTGGGTTTATCAAATACTAGGCTACAGTGTTCTTTGGTTTCTGCATATTATGAATGTAATCTGCACCATTGATCAAATCTCTGTAATTCTCAACCAGTATCAATTTTTTTCTGATGATTACTGCTTTATAATATAGTTGGAAATGTGTTACTGCTAGGAGCCCTTACTTCTTGATCTGATATAGCACTGGAATGTTCTGTGTAACCATTATTCCTGGCTAGACCCCATCACCAATATTTGAAGATCTTTTAGTTTGCCACATCATGCTGAACTGAGCTGGAAAAAAATGATTCATTCTGATATTGTCTTGGACTTCTCAATGAGAACTCTGTCCAGGACAGGCTCAGTTATACTTCTTCTACTATCTATCCATCTTCAGTCCCTGTTAATATTTTCTGTGGGTGCAATTTTTAATTTATAATATACTACAGCTTATTTATACCCACCATGTATATCTTCATTAGCCTTTGTATGATCTCCTACTGTAATTCTTCAGAGACCGTGTGATCCACACAGCAGAATGAAAGATCCGACCTCTGACCCCACGACCACTGAGCAAATCCCTTAACTTCTCTAGGTTTTCATTTCCTCACCTGTAAAATGAAAAGGCTGGGCTACATGACCTCTAAGTTCCCTTCTGGCTGTAGATCTGTTCCTTGAGAATGGAAACTATGTTTGGCTCTGGGTTGAACCAGTGCTTAGCACACAGTAAGGGCTTAATAAATGTTTGTTAAATTGAATTGAATTCCACAACTAGCAGTCAAATAGCATCACCAGAAGATTTTATGTGTAAAGATGGGCCTTACTTTCTGAAAGAAGCTTCTATTTTGTTTCTCCTTTTAGATCTATGAGAAAGAATCCATATTTTCTTCTCATACAGTTATATATATATATGTATATATATATATACATATATATATATATATATATGTAGTCATTTCTTTCTGATCCAGCAGGAAACAACAATTAAGGTAGATGGGGCCAAGAAGAAAGGGCAATTTTTTTATAATAACAAACCAGGCATCCCAGAGAAGTTTTTTATTATGAATTTATTTAATAAAGGATCAGAGACTCTGAGGATTTGGTACAGTCCAAATAATGTCTTTGTTCTAGGTGATCCTCCAGTATTCTTCACAGTGGGTCCTTTTTTTGTGCCTAGAGAACAGTGTAGATAAACTTGTACCCAAGGAAGTTCTGATCTCCCTCTATAACAGGAGCCTGGGGAGGGGAAACAAAGCAAAACTCAGACAGAAAAATGTAATTTTTAAGCTTCCAGTCTTTCTCACATGCAAATCACTTAAAAGACTATAAATGATTTAACAGTGACAGAGTCAGGTTTCCCAAAGTAAGTAATTTCCATTTCCCTAACTGATAGGTACTATAAGGTAGAGGGCTTCAAGCCAGAAATCCTTAAGGATCTGCAAGATGATAAGAGATGAAAAGAAAACCACAGGAGGATAAAAAAAAGGAGAGAAAAGAGGAGGAAAATGTAGGTACATCTGACTGAGCCTGGAAGAATTCTAATGCTAAAATATATATTGGGTTAGTATACCAGCTTTCCCATGAAGACCTGGATCCCTCTAATGAACTTCAAATATAGATCATTTTAACTACTCTGATTGTGACATTTCTTGTTGGCATCTAAAAATGTGTTGAAAATTGTAATGAGGACTAGAAATGAGGCTTCAATATTTTTCCAAATAATTTATTCCCTTCTCTTTTGATATCTAGTAACTGACCAAAGGATAGCTTCATTTCCCCAGCTACAGGGATTAGTAGGAATGACTTCTAGTAGGAGTGAGATTTGATTCCAAATAAGTGTCAAGGGAAATAAAATATAAATGTATAGAAAACTTGAAAGAATTCAGGAAAATAAAGTGCTTGTAGATATGTTTCTTTTATCAAAATCATATCCAGGTTCTTTGAACTCAATATTAAAAACTTTTCATCTAAGTATAATCTTATGAATTTGAGAGGAGGAAAAAAATTAATACCCACGTTTCTTGAATCAGATCATGTCTAAGCCCCCATTCCATGTCATACCCTAGGCAAATTGCCTCTCATCTCACCAAAAATCATCAAAACTGAAAGATTGTTTCCAAAGTCATGAAATTAAATGCTACTTTTTGTTATGATTCCCATGCTAAATATGAACAGCAAACCAAAGCATCATCTACTCATCACCCCCATCTAATTTAATAAGAGACTACTCAAAGAGGAGCAAGCAGAGTATGATGAAGGACAGTCTGACAGAGATGGTAATTTTTTGCGAGGCATCTGCTCCTGTTCCACCACCTAGAAATCTATGAATCAAATTAGTGGATTCAATTCAGCCAGTTATTGAATTATCTTCAAAAGGATTTTGCAAAGCAAACTACTCACTCTTTGGCATCTGCTATATAATCTTCCAAATCCAGGGCTGAAAATTAAAGTATATTTGATTTGGTTGAGTGAATTTTACCAGCTACTGGCCAGGCTGATGTACTGCAACTTTTATAACAAAAGGCTTTAATAACTCGAAGCAGTCACTAGAGAACTTTAATAAGCTGATGTCCCCTATAGGTTTTCAGAGGCCAAGCTAAGAATAGCCTTGTAGAAGTTCAAAGGATAATTGATTTCATGGAACTAACCAAGTTTGAGGGCTTTTGAAAGAGTGCTCAAGAACCTCACCATCAAAAAAAACCCAAAACTATAAGGAATTATTGATAACAGCACTTTTGTGGCAACAAAATAACTAGAAATGAAATGATCATCCATAGATCAAGGAGTAGGCGAACTAATTGTAATATATGTGTATAATGGAATTCTATCATGCTTGAAAAAACAGCAAATATGAGGAATTCAGAGAAAACATGGGAAGATTTGTGCTAACTGATACAGAGTATGTCAAGTATAACTGGGAGGCTATATACAATGATTGAAATAAGATAAATGGAACTAACACTACAAGGCAGTTAACCTCATATTATGTGCAACGACCAAAATTATTTCCAGACATCCGATGATAAAGCATATCTCCCTCCTTAAGAGGGAGGGAGGAGCGCAGATGGTAAATGTTGCCTATGCTGACAGATGTGGCCGCTGTGTGGGTTGGTTTTGCTTAACAGTATTTATTACAAGGGAGAATTCTAGGGGATAAGGGCAAGAAAGAATATCAGGGAATGACTATGGTATTTCAAAAAAGGGCAAGGCACCAACAAAAAAAGAAAAATGAATTATACTCTGTTTCAAGGCAAAGGGAAAGAGGAGAAAGTGTGAAGAATTGGTTCTCCTGATGTCATCTCAGAAGTCTCTGATCAGTTGAGAAATGTAATTGAATTCTAGAAAATTTGCAGAAATGAGTGTCAAGGACTGACGTCTGTCTTTCGCTATACTATCCAAATCATATGACAGAATGCTCTGCAGAATCTCTTGGATAGAAAAGCTTTTAAAAGAAGGAAAAGCTGCCAGTGTCTATTCAGCTTGGTGATGACTCATGAGAAGTAGGGAGCAACTGAGTTTTTGCCTATAACATGAGCCCTTTGGCTTTTCTCATAAAGAAATGCCTGTTCCTCCAACCACAGTGAAAGTGAGTTCTTCTGTTTCCAGCAACTGAACTGCATTCCCATATGACTGACTGGAACCCTACCCAAGAGAATGTGACTTCTGCAGCTCAGCTTGATGACGGTGCATCTGCTGTGAGTGGTATCTTTGAATGGAGTCCAGGAACTCTTCCGTCAGCTGCATCCATATGCTATGCATGTGTTCATTGCTACGCACATTTTTTAAATTTAGTTCTTGTGGGTGCATGTTCTACACTTTCCCTGTACGTGATTTTTTAAAAAATTATGCTTCAGAAAATACACATAATCTTTTCAAAGTCCATGCTGACTCACCCGGGGTTCTTTTGAATGTGTTTTTCAAGCTTTAAGTTGGTTGGGCCAAATCATGCAACTGAGGCAGTAATTAAAAACTATTTTGGTCAACTTCTAATTGAAAGGGAATCATAGTGGTGGGGAAAGAGTTCTAGACAGTGAATCAGAGCACCTATGGTCAGCTCTTTGCTTTACTTACTTGCCTGTGAACAAATCATTTCCCCCTCAGATGCAGTTTTCTTATTTACAACATGAAAGGGTTGGGTTAGATGATCTCTAAAGTTGCTTCCAGCTTTAAATCCTATGATTCTACCCTCATATGTGAATAGCAATCCAAACATTCTTTCAATCCAAGAGCCCCATCTTTTATATGCATTATGTGTATATGATAGATACACATATACATATGTACATATATAGATATATATGTAAGCATGTACATGAACAGCATACTTTTTCAGCCTTATACTTGGTATTATCCTGGAAATATCTCATACAAGTTCATAGTTCAGAAGACAAAGGCATTCCTGGATCAAAAAACAGTAACCACTATGCTGTCTGAAATTATTAGCTTCCTAATCTTCTGTTTTCAAACAACTGAACTAGGAATCAGTCATCTTCAAGGTCAGGATTTCTTAAAGGTAGCTTGAGAGATTTAATCACATGACAACTCCGGATGTCTTTCTCCAAAGACAGGTTTGCCATAGACCACATCAGTCTGATCCCATATCATAAACTCTCTCCTTTTCGGAACTTTTCTGTTATTATCAAGGCCATCATCATCCTCCCACTCACTCAGGCTTGCTATCTTGGTGTCTTGTCTTCAACTCCATCACCCCACATATCAAATCTGTTTCCAAATGTTGTTTCTACTCTAACAGCATTTCTCCTATATATCTTATTATCACCATTTATACAACCACCACCCTAAATCAGTATCTTCTCACCTCTCCCTTCTGGACTATTATAATCTCCTTCTAATTGGTTTTTCTGACTCAAATCTCTTTCCATTCCAATTCATTCTTTCACTATGTTTTCAACTGACTTTTCTAAAGGGCAAGTTTGACCACATCACCATTTCCCCTTCCCAAAAAAGTGGCTCCCAATTATTTTCAGGATTAAACACAAAGACCTCTATTTAGCATTTATTTAAAGCTTCTTATAACTTAGTCCCTTATTACCTTTGGAGTTTTTTTTAACTTAATTCCCATCCACACACTCTATGATTGAATGACCTTGAACTACTTACTATTTCTCAGACATAATAGTTCATCTTCCGTACCCCTACCTTTGCAATGGCCAACACTCAGGCCTCGAATGTTCTCCCTCTGTGCCTCCCAGGTTCCTGAGCTTTCTTCAAAACTCAACTTCAATCCTACCTTCTACATAAAGTTTTTCTCATTCCCATCAATTGTAAGGGCCTCCCCCTCTGATATCACCATCTCCTCTCTATAATCTTTTACATACTTATTTTTATATTTTTCCCCATCAGAATGTGAATTTCTTAAGGGTAAAAATTACAATTCTTTGCTTTCCTAGTACTTATCTCAGTGCCTAGCACATAGTAAGCATTTAATAAATGCTTCTTACCCTAATGGCTGTGGTTCCTTGCAGAATATGATTTAAAAGCACCTCTAAGAATAATCTACATTAATGGAGAACTTTAAAGTTTATAAAGGCACTAATGTTACTGTTGTTTGAAAGTATTCTTTAACTTTAAATGGTATGACACTCCCCAAATGCTTTGCAATTAATAAAATTAATTATTCAGGAATGTTAAGAATTGTTTTTATATGTAATTGGGGAAAATAATGTACTATTTTAAAAATTAATTATTCAGGAATGACTTCCTATAGCATTTGTTACTTTAGAATGAGTTATAAGTTTTGATGATTTAAAATGATTGATTATTAATTCTTAGGAGACTCTAACTTCACTGTCTCTTTAGTTGATATCCTAATATAACACGGAAAAGTCCTCAACACAAAACAGAGAATGTCGCTGACCAAACATGCTCTTTTCTGATTTTACTAACTGTAGTCTAACTGGAAAACAACAGTGAATGTAGAAATAACACAACCCTAAAAGATTTTGGTCATTATTTGATTTGTCTTGGTATTTTAAATATGGAGACTTTTGGATCCTTACTGTATTTTCTTAATCAACCTTTTAAAGATAGTCTTAATCAACCTTTTAAATATATACCATTTAGAATGTAGAGAATATGTAAGAACCTTAGATTTGATCACACACACACACACACACACACACACACACAAAGTACAAAGTACAAAGAAGAAATTAATGAAAAAGCACCTAGATTTCATACTGAATCTTTTCTCTACTAACAACTAATGAATTCAATAATGTCAGTCCCCAAATTTGTCAGTTCCATAAAATCTGCCCCAAACAGGTGTTGGATATCATGTAGACAAAGGATCCAAGCATTTCATTTTGCAGGTGGTTGTATTAGTCATGTAGCCAGCCAGAAAGAGGGGAAGGAGAGGATACTACAGAAGTATTTCTCCAGGACATTTGTTTCTAAATGTATGTTTCTGCTGAGACAGAATTTATCACCCTGCACTCTTGCTGCAATAGACAAAATAATAAGGGGAAGAAGATGCTAGGGAGTTTTACCCAGGGCAAGCTGACGCTGATGAATGCCACTCTGAGATTAAATTTAGCTCAGCTTTTTGAGCACACTACTGAAGGCTATGTTAGTGAAATAGATCTCAACCATTTTCAAAGAAGAATTTAGAGGAGTGTGAAACTTCATTCCATGCCTGACAGAAAATTAACTCCTATAAGGTCTGATGATTTGCCTAAATTCTTTTGATCAGTTATGCATGATGCTTATGGTAAAATGCTTATGAAGTTACCATGATACTTCTGGTAACTTGCCTCATGATTATTTCTCCCACTGATCGTTACTTCAGTCTTGCGTATCGGTGAAATTAAGAGTAAAAGAATGAGCTGAGGTCCCCAGGAAGCCTCAGCAGTAAATTAGAAGGTTGACATTCAGATGAACTTGAGAGCTGAATTTCTTCCATTTCTGACTTAAAACCACTGTTTTTCCTGCCTATGTAAGAAATGCACTACCTTGTGGTAGTATTGACTTAGAAATATGCATTTCTTGCTTAGTCAAGGTATGTGGCATAGGGCATAGAGTGCTGGGTCTGCAATCAGGAAGACCTGAGTTCAAATCCTGACTCAAATACTTAATAGTCATATGACTCTGGACAAGTCACTTACCCTATCTTTGTCTCAATTTCCTCATCTGTAAATGTGGTTAATAATGTCATCTATTCTCTAGGACTGTTGTAAGGATCAAATGAGGTAATGTTGATAAAGTGCTTTGCAAGCTTTGAAGTGCTGTATAAATGCTAGATATTATTATCTTGGCCACAAAAGAACTGGACTTTGGTCATCCTAATGATGCCATTGCCCAGTTCCTTAAAAGACAGTGCTCAATTCATAGTATTACAAATGTATTGAATACATGAAGGATGAATTGAGGGTAGCTCAAAGAAAAAAGATAAATGGGATATAGAACAGAATGTTTAGGGAACAAATCACATATTGTCAGGAAAATTGATTACAGCACACTGGGAAGGTACTTTCAATTGTTCTGTCTAGAGAAGTAAGATATCACATGAGGAAAAAAATTCTTAAAGTCCCTCAGGGTAACAAGAGCTAGCCTACCCATAGTCCTTTGGAAAAATGCAAAATATCTCAAATACAACAAAGACAGGACTAGAATCTGATTCCCCAGTGAGAAGGACACAATCAATCAATGTGGCTGATCATGCTACAATTTATTTAGAATTTTTTCTTTCTTTCCTTCTTTCTTGCTTCCTTCCCCCTCTCCTCCTCCTCCTCTTCCTCTTCCTTCTTCTTCTTCCTCTTTCTTCTCCTCTTTTTCTCCCTCCTCCTCTTCTTCTTGTTCTCTTTCTCTTTCCTCCTCCTCCTCTTTTATCTCTTCTCCTTTTTCTTTTCTTTCTCTTTCTTTTTCCTCTTCCTTCTCTTTCTCTTCCCTTCCATCATCATTATCACCTTCATCGCCATCATCATCATCATCATTAGTATCACCAATCGTCCACAAAAATTATAAACAATCATTGTACTCCAAAGCCTCAAGGAAAAGCTCTAGAGAGATTTCACATATTTAGCCATCCTCATCTTCATCAGTTATTCTCCTGAGAAGGTAGCCTGGCACAAGAGAAAGAGTGTGGGATTTAGAGTCAGAGGGCTCATGTTTAAACTCCACTTCTGCTACTTAGTACCTGTATGACCTCAGACAAATCACTTTAACCTCACAGAGCCTCTGTTTCCTCATCTATAAAGTGAAGGGTTATAATAGATTATTTACAAGTTCTCTCCCGGTTCTAATTCTGTGATGCTCTGGGCTTTTCCTGAGGTGTAGTTCTTGGAGAAGGTGCCCTGATTATATATTGGCTTATCTGCTCTCATGATAATTAATCTGTGTTTTGGAGAGCCCTGAGATAGTTATGAGAGCACAGGTAGTGCCTCCACTTCATGCTTAGAGACTAAAAAAGATATTCAGAAATAAAATGAGATAAGATTTGTAAAATATTTAACACAATACCTGGCATGTACTACATGTTATGTAAATGTTAGCATTAATATTATTATTCTCTTTATTAATCTTGATCTGTTCTTCCTCCATTTTTTGCTTCACATAATTACCTCCCTTCCCCTTTCCGTTCATTAGAGTCCCAATGATGTAATCCCCAAGTTATTTTCACCAATGGTAAACCTACCCTTCCCAAGCAGTGTCCCATGTTCCATTAATTTTTCTACTTATACTGTCAAAATGAAACTAAATTGTGTCACATTCCTTCAGGATGTGTCTTCTGCTACCTCATCTAATAGTCTTGTAGCACTCAATGTGGGCAAGTGATGATATGCTGAATCTCAAAATTTGCAATTTGGTAAAATTCTTCTGGAGATAATTCTGTTTTACTTTATTTTATTTTAAATTAATATAATACAACTAGCATGTCCCAATGTTATTAATTAAATTAATAAATAATAATATGAATTAATAAATATATATTCCTAATTAGAATGTTTAAAAAAGAGGATTGCATGTAAAACTATGAATCTATTATGTACAACTTTATTCTTTTAAAATAGATATTCTATTCTTTTATTCTTTTAAAATAGATAACAAAGATTGCATGTATGTATATGTATGTGTGTATGTGTGAATATGTGTGTATGTGTGTATGTATGTGTATACATATACATATATATCATATTCATATACAAACATATATATATATCATATACATATAATATATATCACTTCTTTACCTGAATGCAGATAGAATCTTCCTTCACAGGTCTTTGTATTTAATTTGGATATCTATAATATTCAAAATGACTTAATCACTCAAAATTTTTCTTAAAACAATATTACTGTTACAATATACAGCCCTCATTTTGCTGATCATTATTTCATGCAAGTCTACCCATGTTTTTTCTAAAATTAATGCATTCATCATTTCTTATGGCACAGTAGTGTTCCATCACAATCACAGACCACAATTTGTTCAGCCATTCCTCGATGGATGGGCATCCTTGCAACTTACGGTTTTCTGCTACCATTAAAGAGAGCTGCTATAAACATTTTAGAAGATATATGCTCTTTTCCTTTTTCCCTAATCATCTTTGGAAATAAACCAAGAAATGGCATTGCTGGGTCAATTTAATAACTCTTTGGTCATAATTCCAGATTGTTTTCCAAAATGGTTAGATGAGCTTACAGTTCCACCAATAGTGAATTAGTGTCCCAATTTTTGCACATCCCATTCAATATCACTTTCCCCTTCAATCAGTTCTTTATCTTAATGTAATTTATTACACTAAACATCAAAGAGATCTGGGCTCAGAGTCAAGAAGTCAGGAATTCAAGTCCAACCTTTGATATATATTGGGCTATGGGACCCTGAGCAACTGGCTTAATCTCTTAGTACCCCAGTACAGGGGCTTTCCTCACTGAGTATTCTCCACACCAATGAAATCATAGGTTAGATGTCTTTAAATTTAGCTTAAGATAATATTATGCTTTCTTAGCAGTTATATCACACTACTGGCATATATTGAAATTATGGCCACCTAACTTCCCTCTTGAGCTGCAAGTATTCGTATTTGTGAATTAGGTTTATTCCTAGTAAACAGATTATATTGATCATCCAACATCATTTCCCGTGATGCTCAGAAGCAGAGAATATTTTATCATCAGGAACTTGTAGAAGTCCTGGATGAAGGGAAGGAAAAGGAAAATTCAACAGAAGCCACCTAGGGGAGATGATAATGGCACCCTTTAGGAGTCTAGTAGCCTTCACATATTTCAGTGAACCAACAAGCAAAGAGAACTTGAGCTCTTGAATTCAGGGAGCCAGATCAGTGAAGTCCAATGTCAGGATATATGCTATATATTGTCTATTGAGCTAGAATGTCTGTGTCATAAGCCTCAGTCACTGAATACTAGTTCCAAAAGATGAACACAAAAAGGAACTGAGGAGTCTGAATCTACATGGAACACATATGTAATGCCTGGTACTTGAGTGAATACCACCGTGGACAAACTTTTCTGCAAGTAAGGTACGCAAAGGAAGAATGACAAAATCCTATAATGTCATAGGTAGAAAGCTGACCGACTACTTCAACTTGTTCCTGAAGAAGAATCCCCTCTACAAAATGCCAGCACTGGGTCATCCAACATGGATTCATAACTTTCATTAAGAAGAAACACCCTGCCTCTCAAGATAGTACATTTCTTTCTTTTCTTCTTTTTCTTTTTTATAATTCCAGTAGTTAGGAAGTTTTTTCTTGTGTCAAGCCTAAAATGTCAAGCCTCTTTGTAACTCCCACCCACTGTTTCTAGTTCTGTCCTCTAAGGACAAGCAAAACAAATCTAATCCTTCTTCCAGGTGACACTCTTTAAATACTTGAAGACATCACTTGTGGCTCACCCAACTATAGCCTGAAGTCTTTTCTTCTCCAGGTTAGAGATCCCTAGTTCCTTCAATTGGTTCTTAAACAGCATGGAATCAAGACATCATTCTGGCTGCCTTCCTGCGGAAATGTTCCTGTTTATTAATATCCTTAAACTCTGCTACCCAGCACTGAAAGAAACTGAGCATTATTCCATATGTGATCTGACCAGGGTAGAGTACTCCTTATTCCTGGAAACCATACCTTTCTCCATGTAGCCCAAGAGCCTTTTTGGCTTCCATATGGAGCAGATGACTAATATCATCCACTAAAATCTTTTTCAGACAAGCTACTATCTAACCATAACTCCTCCATCTTGTACTTATGAAGATGATTTTTTCAACCCAAGTATGACTTTGTATTTGTCCGTATTAAATTATTTCTTATAAAATTTTATAGATTTAGTTCAACCATTCATTAATCATTCTATTAATTCCTAAAACACCTACTTACACTATCATCTGCTCCCCTTTTCTCTATATTTTCCACAAGAACAACATAAGAGACTTTATTAAAGAAGCTCTTTTCTAAAATCTAAGTGACCTATGCTTATAGCTTTCCCTGGATTTTGTTGTTATGTCTGGTCAGTTGTTTCAGTTGTGTCCAACTCCTCATGACTCTATTTGGAGTTTTCTTGGCAAATATACTGGATGGTTTACCATTTTCTCCTCCAACTCATTTCACAGATGAGGAAACTGAGGCAAACAGGGTTAAATGACTTACCCAGGGTCACACAGGTAGTAAATGTCTGAGACCAGATTTGAACTCAGGAAGATGAGTTTACTTGACTCTGGGTCTGGCACTCTATCCACTGTGCCACCTAGTTGACTTATCCCTGAATTTACCAGCCTAGTAATCTACTCAGAAAGGGAATTAAAGTTTTTCTGGCAAAGCTTGCTCTTCATGAACAGATGAGAACTAGACAATCATACATTTAGACATATTCAATGTAATCACTGCTTTCTTTTCTACATGTTCATGTGCCATTACTTTACTAAAATTTTAGAATATTTCCAGGAGTTTTTTCTAGCTCATGGGACTATTTATTTGCAGATGAAATTTCCTTGCCCTTTTTGAAAATTTTGAAAGCATTTGCCCTTCTCCAATCCTCTGATATTTCTCCTATTCTACGTAATCTTTCAAATACCACTGACGGTGACGAGCAATCACATACACCATTTCTTTCGATATTAATTATATCCTGCATGAGGTAACCTGAACTCATCAAGGGCAGCTAGGTGCTCTTTTACCATATCCATATTTGTCTTGAATATCAACTCTCTCAGTCACTTTGTTTCTGTCCTTTTTATTCCACAGATCATTCTCCTTGTCAGAGAAAACAGAAACAAATTTAAGCAACTTTTTCTTTTCCTACTTGTCATCATTGTCCTATCCATCCTCAACAGTGACCGTATCCTGCCTTTGATCTTTCTCTTTCCCCTAAGATAACTTTTTTTTTTCAATTGAGTGTTTGAGTCGTTGACAACCTCAGTTTATTCTGAGCTTTGGTGCTTTTCCCTTCTCTACTCTAATTCTAACTCCTGTGTTCTTCCATTATTTTCTGCCATAGCTTCCACCTTCTTTATTTGTCTTTTAAAAATTTAAATTGTTTGATGAATTCACAATCAGTCCCTTCAGATAATTCCTCTCTAGACTCCACAGTAAAATTGTTTCTATTTGTGTTTTCAGAATTTAATTTTGGAGAATTTTCAATCTTGCTGTCTGGCTTCACCTTGTAGAATTTAAATTTATGGGATGCTATCTATGTTTTTAAAACATTTGAAATCTACTCTCAAAATTTAGGGGACATTGCTAACAGAGAGAAGCAGAAGTGGAGGGAAGTAACAAGAACGAGGGGAGAGAGATGAAAGAGAGACAGAGACAGAGAGACAGAGGGGGAGAAAGAGAGAGAGAGCGCTTCAGGATGTATTTTAATAAATTACAGTTAAGAGATTTAGAATGACTGAACTTATCTCCCTCTAACTGGTGGAATAAAAGATAATTCCTTCATCCTAGGGGTGAGACTTTCCAAGGATCATGTTCCTAGACATCACTATTATATCTTCAATAAGAAAAAAATTACAATCACTTGAAAGTATATATAAAGAATATTTTCTTTATTTCTTACTTGTTTTAATACCCATTTAAATATGCGCTTTACTTTGTAAAATGCATGTTCTTTATCCTGTTGTTAGAAGTTTAGATTATTTTATAGACTGCCAGGATATCTGGGATGGAGGTCCAACCCACTGAGACATATTTCTCATCCAAATTAACCCTACATTGAGCCAACAATCCATAGGAATTCCAGAGTGGGTAAAAAAAGTGAGATCTCTTTATCCTTGTTAAATTTAAACTAATAGACTCAGGAGTCCAGCTTATAAAGTTAGGGCCTATCATGGTCAGAATTTTAGAGGCTTCTAGCAGAATAAGTATTTAGCAGCAGGCAATCCTTTTATTTTATTTTATTCCCTCTCATATAGATAGCCACTTCTCTTCCTGCCTCTAATCTACCAGGTCCATTTGGCTTTATGGAAGAAAATAAGGTTGTTTAGAAATTACTGTTTTCATACATTCATTTTTACTATTTCTTAAACAACCTCATGGACTTCCAGAGCCTTACAATATGTCAAATACTCTTTAAATGTCCTATTTTACTTTGAGAGAGAGAGTATGATATATAGTTGAAGAGTCAGCCTCAGAGCCAGCAACACTTGGTTTAAGTCTGACTGTGTGACCTTAGGCAAGTCACTTAACCTTTCACTATTCTAGGCAACTCTGTAATGTATGTTGAAGAAAAGATGCCAAACTGAATTAGTAGAAGTCCCCTCAACATGGAACTCCCTTTGTCAGTTACACTCATTACACTAATAGTTCCTATCCCTATTTTTAACTTTAAAAACATCAGTAGCAAATTCTGATATGATTTGTAAAATGAACATTTGCATATTCAGTTTGTCTTGTTTAAATCAAATCAACTGTTTGTTATGACAATTTCTCTCGACCTCAGTTCTCACCTCTCTAAAAGCTGATGTTACAGTAGTTTTCCTTTGAGATTCCTTACAGCTCTGAATCTGTAAAATATTAAAAGCTATGGCTGGATAATTGAGAATTGAGGGGAATAGGAAATGATTGAATCTTCCTCACTCTACATATCTGAGCAAGAGTTGATCTCATTTCAGTGAATGAGTCTTTCTAATGTTCCCAAGTTTCCCTTTTATATTGTTGGTGCTTTCCAGTCATTTCATTTGTGTCCAATTTTTCATGACCCCATTTGGGGCTTTCTTGGCAAAGATACTAGAGAGACTTGCTATTTCCTTCTCTAACTCATTTTATATATGTGCAAACTGAGGCAAACAAGGTTAAGTGACTTGCCCAGGGTCACATAGCTAATAAGTGTCTGAGGCCAGATTTGAACTTAGGAAGATGAGTTTTCCTGACGACCTAGCACTCTATCCACTGTGCTACCCTTCTATATTACCAGAGAAGTAAACTCATCAATCCATCTAGTATTCATACAGGAAGCAATTTCCCTATTCCTTGCCTTTAAAAACAAAGTGACTAGTATTCCTCTCTAACTGATTAGATCTTAATGTTTGGTGTCAGTTTAAATCTCTGATGTGAATGAATGTGTTAGTAGGTGAGAAACAGGTCTTATATCAAGTGTCAGGAAGTGCTGCCTTTGTTTCCCTTGTGTGATAGCTAAGACAGGATTTGAAAGAATCTTTTAAGGAAAATGAATTTCTTACCCCTCCTTTTCCTTTCATGTGTATGCATATTCATATGAATTTTAAATACCATGATTCTAATTCTTTATTTTCATAGCTTCATCTTGCCTTTCTCAGAAAGAAGTAATTGAAAACGCTACATTACAGACCACAATTTTCAATAATATCCTGGAACTCATTCCAGCTGATATTCTTCTGCAGCACAATCCCCTTTATCAAATCAACATCTTACTTATTCTCTGCAGTTTCAAAGGTGATCTATTGCACTTCATGGAGATAATGGCTGACAAGGTACATATGGCAAAGTTTGATCTTAATAGGAGTTGAATGATGTTTATCAGACTCAAGCCTCTCTAATACTTGGCAGCAGATAAAGACATTGTAAAATAGTGACATCTGAAAAACCAGATTGACAAGCCCTCTGCTCAACCCCTTTGCTTGGTTCATGAGAACTGCTGCTGCTGCTACTCTGAGCAAAGCATCGCTTCAATTCAGGGTCTCACAAAATGCTTTATGTGCCATATGTCTGACTGAAGTAGGACACTTGATGTTACTGAATGAGTATGGATAAGTTGTAATGGGACCTTGATATTTTTCATTCCCTACCTTATGGGCCTAAACTTGATAATTGTAAAGTGTATTTATTTTTAAAAATTTGCCTTTTAATCCCTTTATCCAAAAGCAAAGGGATGGAGAGAGAAAAAGAAGACACTAATCCAGCTTTAGTTTTACTGTTATCAAGTCATATCTCTCCATGATCCTGTTTTGGGGTTTTCTTTGCAGAGATATTGGAGTGGTTTGCCATTTCTTTCATCAGTTCATTTGATAGATAAGGAACTGTGAGTTGACCAGAGTACACTGCTAGGAAAAGGCTGAGGCTAGATATGAGCTTAGGTCCTCCTGACTCTAGACCTAGTGTTCTATCCACCTAGCTAACCAATCCACCTTTCATAGGGGTAAATAAAATCATAAAACTTAAAAATCACATCTTTAACCTATACTAAGCATTCAGTTGATGCCTCCAATAATGATGTCCATATTCTATCCCATGCAGAGTGGGAGAGATAGAAAGAGAGACAAAGACAGAGACAGAGACAGAGAGACAGAGAGAGAAAGCTAGTAAAACAACAATGAAAATTAAAAATTATCTTGATAGACTTAAACCAGAGAATGAAGAATGAAGAAGTCAGTACATAACAAGAATGAATATGAAATTCCATATTAACATGTTTTTTAAATGAACTATACAAGTTTGCAATGGAGAAAAATCTAGCCAGGCAGTAGTTAATGCCAAAGAAATAATAAGCATTTTAGTTTAGCAAAAGTTCAATATAAGCAAGTGATATGATGTGTCTGATTAAAAAAAAAAGGAAAAAACAAAACCCACAAACTAATGCAGTCTCTGGCTGGATTAAATATAGTGTCTAGATTAAGAGAACTAGCCAGTTTCACTGTATTCTGCCCTGGTTGGCCTCCATCTGGAATATTGTACTCAGTCTTGAGGTACCACAATTTAGGATGAACATTTGACAAACTAATGGGTCATAATCACTAGTGATGAGGAAGAGCCCCTAGGCTCACCCTGAGGCTAGGGCAGGGAAGAAGTCTGGTCCAGAGATTAGCCTGAGCTATTTCATCAATGGGGAAGGGGATGGAATGCAGAACATCAAACTCAACAGAGTAGGCAGGAGTAAAAAGTAAGCCATGAACCAAATAGAACAAAATGGGGATGCCAATAGAATCTACCAAAGTCAAATGAGGTAGACAATGAGAGAAGTTGCAATGGTGAAGATACACTAGCAAATCCATAGCACAGAAAAGCTTTACAAATAAGAGAAATGAAAAGACTGGAAATTATTTGAAGGGCTATCTTATTGAAGAAGGAATGTTCTATGTTTCTCTGGAGGACAGAACCAAGTCCAATTTCTGAATTTTAAAGGGAAGCAGATTTTGACTTGACAAGAAAAATTACTCCAAAAATGGAATGTTTCCTTGGGAAAGAGTGAGCTCTCCATCCCCACAAAAATAAAATTATAGACTAAATGTCCAGGCTGCTAAAGAAGAGATTTCTGTATTGGATCACATGATGACATCCTCAGTGCAAAGAGGAATCTTTTCAAGAAACCAATAGAATGTAAGCTTCTTGCAGGCAGGGGCTGTTCTACTTTAATCCTTGTATCTCTAGTGAGTAGACTTATTGCTTATTGATTTATCATTGGCAGATTGAGGTATCACAGAATCTATATTTCACAAACATTCCTAAACATGATGGCGGGCGGGAGGGTTTGGGGAGGTAATCCACTTCAGAAGCTCTTAAATTCCTCAAATCCAATTCTGTCATTTGATCAACGAGTTGACTGGAATCGAGAGACATTCTGTGACTTATCCAAGGTGCACAAATAGTAAATGGCAGAAATTCAATTTGAACCCAAGCCGTTTCTGACTCCAAATCTAACACATTTCCCTCTGCGTGATGCTACTAAATCAATTAGTTAATAAACATTTAGTAAGCACCTTCTATATGCCAGGCACTCAACTAAATGCTAAGAATACAAAAAAAAAAAAAAAAAGAGTGAGGGGGAGATAAAGATAATCACTGCCTTGAAGGAATTTACATTCTAATAAATGAACACAACACACAAAAGGGGTCTGGGAAGGAAGGTGCCTGGCATCTGTGTTTGATGGAGAAATCCAGAGGGGTGTAGTCTACTGAATAATGAAGGTAATGAGTAATGAATGACCTGGACAATCTCATTAAATAGAAGTTTGGGGAGCTATCCGCCCTGCAATAAAAGGGAGGGGCCCCAGGGACAGAGAGTGTTTATTGATGATATATGAGTTGCAGGGATACATTGATTTTCCAGGATAAAGAAGTCCTAAAAGACATCTAAAGTCCCATCTGACAGATACTTGAAATATTGAACCTCCCCAAATGTCCTACTTTGGTGACTCATTCTGATATATGATAACTGAGTTCTCCAAGGCAATTTCAGCAGAGCAAAAGTACTAATAGTTCCAACCGAGGTGGAAAGATAGATCAAGTGGATGACAAAGATCTGATCACGTGATCAAAAACTTTCAATGGCTACTTATTGCCTCTAAGATTAAATATAGACTCCTTAGTCTGACCTTTAAGGTCCTTCACCATATGTATCAAGGTTACCTTTCCAAACTTGTTTCACTTTAATCCCTTCTGTGTATTCAACACACCATCTCTTGCCTCACTGCATTCACATAAACTAGCCCCCATGGGGAAAATATTCCATTATTTATTTACATTGTTTGAACCTCACTTTATGTGGGTAGAAAATCTTGTAACTGAAAGCTTACCACAGAAGTCAGGCGAACCTTAGAGACACTCCAGAGAAGCCAGATACCCATAGAGAATGCTTGGATCCCACCTAGGTTTTGTTTTGGGTCCATTCAAAGCTTGTGTTTTAGATTCCCTAAATTATAATGAATGTTTATACCTACCTGCTGATGTATATCCTAAACAGTCTTACCTGGGAACTGTCCTTTTCTGGAATTTGTTCAACTGCTTACATGTAGGCCACTCAGCTGTTCTGTCCTTATGTACTTTTATTTGAACTCTACGTAATATAAGCCTCAATCAAGCAGCTAGGTATTGCAGTGGATAGAGTACTGAGCCTGGAGTTAGGAAAACTCACTTTTCTGAGTTCAAATCTGGCCTCAGACACTTACTAGCTGTGTGACCCTGGGCAAGTCACTTAATCTTGTTTGCCTCAGTTTCCTCATCTGTAAAATAATCTGGAGAAGGAAATGGCAAACCATGTCAATATTGTTGCCACAAAAACCCCAATGGGTTCATGAAGAGTCAGACTAAACAGCAGCATCAGAAGCAACAACAACCACATAAGCTCCACAGAGATTCAAGGGTTTATTCTCTACTGACACCCCATGCCTAGAAAGAATTTCCTTCTCATCTCTGCCTTTCCAATTCTATATCTTCCTTCAAGGCTATAATGGTAATTTAAATGGGAAATGTAATGGTAATTTAAATGGGAAGATCTTTCCCATTCATTAATAGGCCCATGTGATCTGCCTGGTTCACATGGAAGCATGAGTCACATGAGCTTGTAGTGGGAGGAGTTTGCTGAATGAATGGAACAGGAAGGGATGGAGTTAGAGCAGAGTTGAGAGGAAATTAGTCAAAGAACAGTCGGAACAGAGAGAGAGAGAGAGAAAGCAGGCAGTTGGCTAGTGGGAGTGGGAGAGCTTGTTTATGATTTGTTTAAGAGAGCAGGTTTATGGGAAGCCTAACAGAGGGAAGGCTTGGGAATGGTGGTACCCTCTGGATTGGTATTGTTTACAGAGTTCTTTGTTATTATGATGTATTTGACTTTCTGGAGTCTGAATAAATGTTTCGGTTCTGTTTTCCATGTGGAGAGTCTGTTCTATTTCACCATTCAGAATTGCGCCGGGATATTCATGGCCGCTGTAGGCACTGTAAATATCTCATTGGTGCTACAAAGGCTCAGCCCAGGTACCACTTGTATAAGTCATCCATACAGTCTTCCTTGATCACTTCCCAATTATTAGTGATGCTGAAGACTCCCCTATCTGGGCTTTTGCTTAGTCTATCAAAACCTAGTTTCCCTCAAAGCTCAGCTCAAATACCACCTGCTAGTTAAAGCCTTTCATGATCTTTCCCCCCATCTCCTAAATCTTCACCTCCACCAAATACCTTATATTTATTTTGTCTATATTTTATGTGTTCATGTTTTCTCTCCCAACAGAACACAAGCCTCTTGAGTACAAGAACTGTTCCGTTTTTGCTTTTGCATTTCTAGTACTTGGGAATGTGCCTGGCACACTGCTCATTGACTTATTGATAGATGGGTTTCACAGAGTCCATAATGCATAGACATCCTAAATATGATCAGGTTAAAAAACATATTTTTTTTATAATAAGATGCAGAGATAATGGAATATGTTGATATATGGAAGGAGCCCAAAATAAGAGACAGAAGTAGCAGTGAAAGAGGAAAACAAGAAGTAAGTTAAGAGTACACATCATAAAAGAAGCCAAGGAAAAATATAAGGTTTGAAAAGAAAAGCATCAATATTTTAGGCAAAAAACAATAAAGATTTTTAAAAATAAAACATACAGAAACAGAAGTCTTTCAAAATGTATGGAAGAGATTTTCCTCCATGTCTATGCATTGGGAGCCATTTTTCAGGCTCATGTTTTAACTACTCCTCCCCAATAGAGTTTTCTCTCTTTCCAGAGGCCTACCTCACACTTTGTAGAGTGCTAATCCTCAATTATCTCAGCTACAAAATATGATCTATTACAGCATTAACCTGTCAGTCAAGAATCTCAGCAGTGTGGGAAACTGAGATTTGCTCTAGCCCTCTAAAGAGAGGTGCAATCTAGGAGCTCCTTATTTCTGACCCTTGTCCTAATACTGATTCCCAAGGTGTCCTTGAACAAGATACTTAACCTCTTTGCCTCAATCAGCCATATGGAAAAAGAATGTAGTAATAACTCACAGGGGCATCATGAGATTAGTCAATGTTGACAAAGTGCTTTGGAGATGAAAGCATCATAGATGTACAATATTATTCATCATAAGGCCAGTTAAATTAGGGCTGTCAGAATGGCACAGAATGCCATAATTCCCTGATTATTCTCCTGCTGAACCTCACAGTTCTGGAGAGATTTAACTTATTGGAATGTAAATGATAAAAATTTCACACAATAGTCCATGACTCAGAATTTGTCTTTGGACTCATTTTTGAATCTCATTTTAGGAGAATCCATTTCCTCACAACTCAAAACCAGAGAACTGTTAAAAGCATCTTCAATTTATTTCAATAACTAGATCTCTAAAACATTAAATCAATTTATTAAGCACCTACTATGTGCCGTACACTGCACTCAGCACTGAGACTTGTTGTTCAGTTATTTTCAGTTGCGTCTGACACTTCATGACCCCATTTGGGATTTTCTTGGCAAAGATATTGGAGTGGTTTGCCATTTCCTTCCCCAGATCATTTTACAGATGAGGAAATTGCGGCAAACAGGGTTAAGTGATTGGCCCAGGATCACACAGCTAGTAATTATCCGAGTCCAGATTTGAACTCAGGAAGACGTCTTCCTGCTCTGTGCACTAAGGAGTCACCTAGCTACTCCACATTATAGATCCACAGACATAAATGAACAAGTCCCTGAATGAGAAAACTTACATTTTATAGAGGGAGATACTATGTACAGGTAAAAAGTATACGCAAAATAAGCATATGCCAAATACAAGACCATGTGGGGGGCAGTGGAGAGGAAAGAGAGAGGAACTAGTAACTCAGCTGCTTCCACTATATTAGCCAACATAAACGTGCATTGCTGGTTATGTGTTAATTAACTTTTTTTTATTTTTTTATACACTGAATTCTACTTTACACATAAGAGTTCATTTTCCATAACAGTTTAAAGAAATCCTGGGGTGATTCTTTTATAATGCAAATAATCCCTTGCTAATTTCTCTGTTCTGTGAGTTAGACCTTCTCATATTGGATTTCCTTAAAACGTGTTTTAGCTACATGCTGCTAAATCCTTACAAGGGTTATATTTCTAGGTGCTAATAAGTATTCATTTAACAGTTAATACTCTTATTGTCTTTCAGAACAGCATGTTGTAGTAGGTAGAAAGGTCACCTGGGAGTCTAGAAGACCTGGTTTCAGGTCTGGCCTTTGACACACACAGGTTTTATTAACTTTGGGGAAAGGGGATAAGTATTTATTAAACATCTACTATGTGCTATGTATTATCATTATCCCCCATTTTACAGCTGAGGAAACTGATGCAGGCAGGTTAAGTGACTTGTACAGGATTACCCAACTATGAAGTGTCTGAGGCTGTATTTGAACTCAGGTGTTCTGGCCCAATGCTGTATGCCACCCAGCTGCTTCACAACCGGATAAGTCACTTAACCTCTGGAGTGCCCCCAGTTAATTCTCTATAGCTAGACAGCTGGATGGCTCTGTGGATAGAACACTGCTCCTGGATCCAGGAAAATTCCTCTTCCTGAGTTCAAATCTGGCCTCAGACACTTACTAGCTGTGTGACTCTGGGCAAATAATTTAACCCTGTTTGTCTCACTTTCCTCATCTGTTAAAAAAAAAAAACTGGAAAAGGAAATGTCAAACTACTCCAGTATCTTTGCCAAGAAAACCCCAAATGGGGTCACAAAGAGTTGGACCCGACTGAACAACAAATTGAAGATTAGATGCCCATCTGCATTAGTAGAAGAGTTCCACTCTGGGAGCTCCTATACAGATGAAATTACAGATCAAATTTAAAAAAACACAAAACTTGTTTTAGGAAAATTCAGAAAAGGCCCTGAATTGAAGCACTGATTTTTTTTTTAACTTTGTTTTCTCATCCCAGTTCAACCAGATTTACATATACTGGGTAGACGATTTAACCCATTTGTACTTCTGTTCCCAATTCTTTTAAAGAGTAGGCACAATTATGTTTACTACTTACTGCAAAGGCAGTGAAGGGCAGTGTTTGCAGAATACCAAAGATTCCAGAACAAGAGCTTATTTGGCTGCTAAAATACAACTCTGTTGTAGGTTTTTTTCTTGCTCTGCAGAAGAAGGCCTCACTATCTTTCGGTTCCTGCTTTTTCAAAAAGAAAGCATCCCTGCTAGAAATAAAAAAAACACATTTACAATTTAAAGATGCATTTTCCAAAAAAAAGTGGGGGGGGGGGGGTGCAGCAGCCATCTCTTGCAGCCTGGAGGGTGGAGGCATCTAATTGCCTATTCATAAGAGAGCACTAGTTTCCCAGGGAATATAAAATTTCTAAACAGACTATGCAGAGAATGGTGGTGATTATAAAAACAGTAGGTTCATTAATTCAAAGTCTTGGCATAAACATACGCAACATAAAAATGAAATCTCAATTTTTATATTCCAACTGCAACATCTCTGATTTTAGCTCTTTGAATCTTACTTTATTATAATTACGTGGGACTTGTATATGTATGAGGAATGACTGTAAAGTGATGAGACCCGCTCCCCAGGCCTCACAGAGGAATTGGCCTCATTATTTCATACTCACAATATACATATGTGGGGATCTGGAAAAATCACTGTATGTGTTTCTCTCATCCCCTGCAGCGTCAGTGCAGTTTTTGTTGCTGCTATTTTTTGGTTTGTTGGTTGTTTCTCTGTTTTTCTTTTTGTTTTTTGTGGGAATGAAATCACCTACACAAAATTTTGATGGCTCATTAGGGTATGGGATAACTTTCACTTCTCTATGGTCATACCTACAAAACCAGAGTTCTGGTACAATCTAATCAGCAATAAAGGTTTCAATTATGAGCCCAGTGAAGACCATATCTGCTATGTTAGAGGCCATTTAGTTGAGTACAAAAAGTTTCATTAACAGAAGGCTGGCCACTCAGTAATAAAATTTTTAACTGGCAGAGTATGAAACATATCAAAATACAAAGGAGTCCTCATCTATTTAGTTTCTATGGTGATACAGAAGAATGATAGAAAAAGTAGCAAAGATGCTAAGGGTCATGCAGTTCTCAAATTACATGCAATATTAATTTAATAATGACTGGAGAGATGGATGGCTGAATGAAGATTTCAATTATGGTCCAGGGAAGACTGTATCTGCTATCTTATAGAAACTATTTGGTTAAGTACAAAGAGTTTCATTAACAGAAGCCTGGCCACTCAATGATAAAATTTTTAACTGGCATTACTTCAAACATATCAAAACACAAAATAGTCCTCTGAATGAAAGTATTTGTTAAGTGCCTTGCAAGGCACTTTGATAAACACTGAGGATACAAAAACAAAAATCAAGATAGTCCCTTCCCTTAAGAAGTTCACATTCTAATGAGAGAGACAATATATGTAAGAGCATAGTGATAAGGGAAGGGAATTTTGGCCTGGGAAGTCACAAAGATAGAGAACTGATGGATAGGGCAATCATTTAACAGATTCTCTTGCAAAGCAATGTTAATATTTATTTGATTTCTAGATCCATAACAAGAAGTGGGGAAACAGAGTATTGGGAGTGTAGGGGAGGTTGGAACATGAGCAGAAATGTAGATGCAAGAAGGCCTAGCTGGATGACCGATGAGATATGAAGAGGATAACTGGTATAGAACTGACTAAATATAATGGACCACACAATTCTGTACTCATTCTGTCACTGATAAAACTGGCTTCACCCTAAAGCTAGGAAGATGAAGAGGACTTTTCTTTAAATAATGGAGATTTGTAGTTTCATGTACAAATCTCTCCATCTTTTCCACAATGTATACAAAAATATTCACTTTTGTCCATTTTGGGGGTTGATATCATTTAACTAATGTAAATGTTCTCCACAATGAAAAGCATGAAGGAAACCAGAAATTTACTTGCCCAACAAATACTTGATCTTTTTGTCAAGTGGAAAGACATGGCAGCCAAGAGTAACATTATCTTAGAGAATAAATGGCCTTGAAAAACATTACAAAAGCCAAGATGGCAGATTAATAACAACTGAGTTGAACTGTTTCCACACTCTCCTCCAAACAACTGTAAGACAATGCCTCAAATCAAATTTTAGAGTGGCAGAGTCAACAAAAGTCTAGGTGAAACACTTTTCTTTGGCGTAAGAAGACTTAGGAGGTAAGTGAAGGGGAGGAGGTATGTGACAAAGGATAGAAGCCCATGCAGTGCCCCCACATGAGGAAGCAGCAACAGTGACCGCAGCAATAGCAACAGCAACTTCAGAAGTTTTCAGATCAGAGACAATAAGGGAGTCAGACAACTAGTCAGAAAAAAATTATAGAGAATCATTTGCTGTAACTGGGTATAGCTGGCACTTACTGGCAACCCTATTGCCCAAGGTCACAGTTCAGAGTAGAGAAGAGCACTGGGAGTCAGTTACAAAGAAGTAAGGGTCCTGGTCTCAATTACAAAGCAAAGACAGTGCTAGCATTTGTGGGTGCATGGGGACCAGGGATTTTCCTGGGTAAAAACTAAAGTGCAGACCAGCAAAGCAGTGCCCACACTTCTCCCAACATCATACCATCTTGGAAACATCAAAAACTTGCAAATCCCCAGAATTAGCTCTGAAAACAAAGACGCCTGAAGCTTGAGACAGCATCTCCTCACTCTCAGGTGAACAGAGCCTAACTTTGACATAAAGTTCAAAATCCAGAAATAGGCTGGAAAAAAATTAACAAAAAAAATAATAATTCAACCATAAAACGCTACTATGGTGGCAGGCAAGACGTAAACTCAGAAGAAGACAACAATGTGAAAACAATTACCAAAAAAAAGCTTCAAAGAAAAATGCCGGTTGGAGCCCACTCCAAAAAAAAGGAATTTCTGGAAGAATTAAAGAGATAAGAGTGGTAGAGGGAAAACTGGAGGAAAAAATTACAGTAATGCAAGAAAATTAGAAAAGGAGAACAGCTTATTAAATGAGGCACCAAAAATACTGAAGAAAATAACACCTTAAAAAAAAGGCACAAAAATTCATAAGAAAAGAATTTTTTTGCAGAATAGACCAAATTGAAAAGGAGGTACAAAAATTCACTAAAAAAAAGAACTCCTTAAAAACAGAATTGGCCAAATTGGGAGGGAAAGGTACAAGATTTTACTGAGGAAAATAATTCCTTAAAAATAAGAATTGGAGACAAGTGGAAGTTAATGACTCTACATGACATCAAGAAACAATAAAACAAAATCAAGAAAATAAAAGAAAATAGAAGAAAATGTGCAATATCTCATCAGGAAAACAACTGACCTGGAAAATAGTTTTGAGGAGAAATAATTTAACAATTATTGGACTACCTGAAATCCATGATCAAAAAAAGAGCCTAGAAATTATAAAGGAAAACTTCTTCAATTTCTTATATCCAAATGATAAAATAGAAATTGAAAGAATCCACCAATTACCTCCTGAAAGGCATCCCAACATGAAAATTCCTAGGAATAGTGTAACTACATGCCAGAGCTTCTGGGTCAAAGAGAAAATAAGCAACCTGAAAGAAACAATTCAAGTATTGTGGAGCCACAGTCAGGATCACACTAGATTTAGCAGTTTTCATGTTAAAGGGTGGAGGACTTGAAATATGATATTCCAGAATACATGAATCACCTATTCACTAAACTGAGTATAATCCTTTGGGTGGAATGTGGGGGGAATCCAGACATTTAATGAAATAGAGAACTTTCAAGAACTTCTGATGAAAAGATCAGAATGGAATAGAAAATTTGACATTCAAACACAAGACTCAAGGGAAGCATAAAAATGTAAATATGAAAGTGTGTTTATAAGGGTATCAACAAAACTAAACCATTTACATTCCTATATGGGAGGATGATATATGTGATTCCTAAGAAATTCATCATTATTACTGCAGTTAAAAGGAATTTACATAGATAGAGGAGGTGAATGTAAGTCAATTATGTTGAAAAATAAAAGGTTAAGAAAGAGGAATCCATTGGGAAAAGGGGGAAAGGAGAGGAAGAATGGGGAATTTTTTTTCTATAAAAGAGGCATACAAGGAAGAGCTTTTACTAGGATGGCAGGATTTACAATGCTTGAACCTCACTTTCATAGGAATTGGTTCAAAGAGGGAAGAACACACACACAGTGCTGATAAAAATGGTGATAAAAGGAACAACAGATTAAGGGAGGTAGTGGTTAGAAGTATAAATAATAATAAACTTTTGAGGAGGTACAGGATAAAAAGAGAGGGAAAAAAACAGAAAAAATGAGATGGAGAGAAATACACAGTAATCATAACTGGGAATGTGAATGGGATTAGCTCACCCATAAAATGGAAGTGTGTATCTAGAAAATGGATTAGAAATCAGAACTCAGCAATGTCTTGTTTACAAGAGACATACTTGAAACAGGAAGATACACACATGGAATTAAAATAAAGGGCAGGTGCAGAATCTAATATGCTTCAGCTGAACTTATAAAAAAACCAGAGGAAGCAATCATGATCTCAGACAAAGGAAAAGCAAAAAATAGACCTAATTAAAAGGAATAATTAGGTAAACCACATTTTGCTAAAAAGTGCCATAGATAATGAAGCAGAATAAAAATTTTACAGCAAGTTTTTCTGCTAAAGGCCTAATTTCTCAAATATATACTGAATATAGAACTGAGGCAAATTTCTAAAAATAAGAGCTATTCCTCAGTTGATAAATGATCAAAGGATATAAACAAGCAGTTTTCAGAAGAAGAAAACAAAGCTATCCATAATCATGGGAAAAAATGCTCAAAATCACTACTGATTAGAGAAAGGCATATTACAACAATTCTGAGATTTCACCTCACACCTATCAGAAATGCCAAATGCTGAAGGGGATGAGGGAAAAATAATTATACTAATTGATTGCTTGTGGAGTAGTCAACTAGTCTGGAGAACAATTTGGAACTAAATCTAAAGGCATAGGCGTGTTCGTCCTTCATTGCCAAAGAAGATCATATCATCAGAGAAATAATATGATTTGCACTTGACTTTGTTTTGAGTAAGGAGGGCTGTGCAGGCCACCAGCCTCACTTCTTCTCCAGAACCATCTGAATCCAGTGACCAGATATTCATCAGGATGACTGGAGATGACCCAGGATGAGGCAATTGGGGTTAAGTGACTTGCCCAATGTCACACAGCTAGTGAGTGTCAAGTGTCTGAAGTGAGATTTGAACTCAGGTCCTCGTGACTCCTGCACTGATGCTCTATCCATTGCACCACCTAGCTGCCCCTAACCTAAATGACTATAAAATGGTATATACCCCGTGACCCAGCAATACTACTAACTAGATCTGTATCCCAAAGACATAAAATGAAAAGAATTTATATATACAAGATTATAGTAGCTGTCTTTGATTGGCAAAAAACTGGAAATTGAGGGGATGCTCGTCAATTGAGTTGTAGCATATGTGATGGAGTACTATTGTGCTATAAGAAATGATGAGAGGTGTGGCTTCAGAAAAATATGGCAAAACCTATATGAACTGATGCAAAGTGAAGTAAGAAGAGCTGGGAGATTCACAGTAATAGCAATGTTATTATGTTGATTAGCTAACAAAAACTTGGCTACCCTGATCAATCTAATGATCCAAAACAATTTCAAAGGACCATGATGAAAAAATGCTACCCACCTCCCGATAAAGAACTCATGAACACAAATTGAAGTATAATTTTCTCCCTTTATTTTTTGCTTTCTTTGAAATATGGGGAATGTGGAAATATTTTTATGATTTCCTATGTATAATTGGTATCATATTTCTTGCTTTCTCAGTGAGAGAAGGAGAAATTGAGAGAGAGGGAGAGAATTTGGAACTCAAAATTTAAAAAGAAAAGAATGCTAAAAATAATAATTTTAAAAGAAAATAATTCTTCCAATGAAACAGATTCTTCAGGCACAAAATGTATGAAAGTATATGACATGATAAAGATATTGAATAATAAATCATGACTGGTAAAAAAAAATTAAAAGGAAGATTAAAAATCTTATAATAGTATGAGTTGTAAAGCCTCATAAAATAGCCAAAAGAACACACTGGGAAGTCAGTAAGGGGAGAATGAGTTTAGTCTGAGATCACCTAAACTAGCTAATCCTAAAAGGTTTTGTTTATGCAACTTATATGAGGACCACAAATAGCCACAAAATGAAACAGAACTGCTATTATTTCTACATTTATCTTTTTTCTCATCAGCAGTTACAGGGGAATTGTCAACTCCAGGATCCAATACATTACATGAGAAAGTAGAAACAGCCCTTAATAAGAAAATGAAGAGTAGTTGGATATGATCAGATCCAAACAGAAGTTATGCTGGAAGTGACCCAATTCTAAAGGCACTTAGGAAACAAATTTTAAAGCAAAGAGGAAGATTCCAAAAGAATAGAAATGCTAACAAATGGTACTTTAAAAAGTGACCAGTAAGATCTAAGTAACTGTCAACTCAGATGCCTATTTAACTATTCTATAGGTCTTTGTTTTTATTACCAAATAAGAGAATATATGTTATTATTTCTATTATTTGTTCATTTTAAAAGTGTTGTATTCAGACAAATGGAGCTTTGAAAGCTCTACTCAAAAATAAGATTTGATGAAGAAATGTGAGCAAAAGAATAGCTTTATTCAACAACTTTCTGAGTATTTGCATTGTAAATCACAAGGCAGGGATATGTATATTCTCCTGAGGTGTTGAACAATGTCATGACACATGTTCCAAGAACAGTCCAAATAGAATATGGGTATTCCTTATCAACAGCAAGGTTTTCCAACTGTTCCTATTCACAAAACACATGGTGACAGATAGGTAGGTAGGTAGGTAGATACGTAAATAAATGCATAGACATTTAGATAGATAGAGATATCTATCTAGATCTATAGATATATCTATTTCAATAAAAATATATATCTACAGATCTATAGAGACAGAAATGTAGATTTAGGCATAGGTATAGATATAGGTATGTAGAGATAGATAAATGGATAGATAGATAGATAGATAGATAGATAGATAGATAGATAGATAGATAGATAGATAGACAGAGATAGATTTCATTGATCTCTATTTGGATAGACTTTACAGATGATAATAGCTAATAGCTAACATTTATGTAGCACTTATATGCCAAGTACTGTGCTAAAATCTTTACAGATATTATCTCGTTTGATCCTTGCAACCCTGGGAGATAGATGTTATTATCATTCTCATTTGCAGAAGAGAAAACTGAGCCACGTGGCTAGTGAACACCCAAGGCTGTATTCTAATTCAGGTTTTCCTGTCTCCAGGGCCAGTGCTTAGCCTCTGCACCATCAAGCTATCCCAGATGGACAAGGAGAGGATCCAAGAATGGAGTGAGAAGACTGATATGTGACCAGATTAAATTCTGGAAATTATATAGCCTTTCCAGTGACCTCAAGCTGCTCCTTCCTGCAAAAGACCATTTTTTTAGCATCAATATTCTGGCTATGAATATATGGAAAACCTATATGGCTATATGGCTATATGGCTATGAATCATGGAAAACCATGATCTCAGAAAAATGCCAAGTAACCTAAAAAGTCAACCAAAAACCCACATGGTGAGGGGGGATTTGTAAGGAGAGGGGCTAGTGGATAAATGGATTGCAAAATATTGCTAAAAATGATTTATATATGCAAAGTAGTTTAAAAGGCATCATTAAGAACATGCACGACTGACAAAGGAGGTAGGCCAGTCTTGTAGGGATAACAGATGGACCGCCCACATGCTACAATGGAATTCATGAAATATTCAAAGAATTGGAGGAAGGTCTTTAATACAAAGGTCAATGAGCTATGAAGAGTTTTTGGAAAGACACAGAAAAAAATCACACAATGAGAAGGTATGAAATGATTTTAGCTTACACTGGTAGAAGAGATACCCACATTTATTGGGGCAAATCTATCAGTACAACTAAGTAATGTACAGTAGACATCAAGGGTATCTTTGAGGAGGGAAGGAAGTCACAGAATGGCAGACCAAAGGGTGCGTGTGTGTGTGTGTGTGTGTGTGTGTGTGTGTAAGCAAAGTGTAATCTCCGTTTTTTTCCCTAGGTAATTTGATCTGCCATCTTCCAGTGGATGTGTGAGAGACAGATTTAGTGGGCTGAACCTGAGGATTATACAGCACTAACTTTCTGGAGATTCTTAAGTCGCTATTCAACACCAACAGAAGAACGCTCCAAAGTTAGACTGGACACAATGTCCCAATCCTAGATGCTCTGGGAAAAATATATGTGAAAATTTTGCGCTGAAGGGATCTCAAAATGAATCACAGGGCAGTTAAAATATAAGGCCTCTCTTATTCCCTCCTTCCTTAAATATTACTAATTGACTAAAGTGTCAATCAGTATTGGGCAAACCAGAAATAGTGTTCCTTGATTTCCTACCACTTTGGTTGGCTTGAAAGGGATTAACAGTAAAGCCAGGCTGTGATAAGTAATGCAGGAACACTGGAAGATGTGAAATGTATCTTCCATCTCCCTCTCTAGTGATTCAACAGATGAAAAGGACCTCGAGCAGCAGCCTAAGATTGCTTCGGAAATGAAGGAAACTTTCATATTCCCAGATTGCTGCTCTTTAGGAGTCTGGCAGGTACCTCAGAGATCATCGGAGGTGGTTCAATCCCTCATTTTACAGATGAGAAAACTGAAGTGCCTTCCACAATACCTCATAATCAACTATAGGAGATGAGCAAAGATTTCCATCTGGGTCCTAAGAATCCCCAAATGAACCAATGAAGTTACAGCCCTGGTATGAATGTAGGTATTTGATGTAAAATGCATACAAGTCAGTTGCAGAGACTCTCTTGCAGAAAAGGGCACTTGCCTTTCATGAGGAAATGACTTCAGTGCTTACCATCATCTGAAATTTTTGCTTGTGGAAGCCTAACCAAAGCTGGTGCGTAATAGAATAAGATCTCTAGTAAGATGAAAATGTGTACTTTTTTCTACTCCAGCTTCATCTCATTCTGTCTGAATGTACAAAAAGCCTGCACTCTTCTTGTATTTTTAAAGGCCTCACAGCCCAACCACTTTCAATTGTAACCTCATTATTGTCCATGTCACAGTGTGCTCAATATATGTGTCATGTTTGAAGTGGTAAAATGGGCTAAAGGTACAGCCCAACTTGCTCCTGAATAGGATTTTGTACAGAAAAAGAACATGATCGACTACTGTCATATTTTTACAGCATGAAGGAAAATTGGTCTCCAGAGTCATTTTGAAAAGAAATGTCTGGTGGGCATGGGGGTGGGGTAAAGAAGGGAAAGAGAATATGAAAAGGAGAAGAAAGGATAGTGAGAAGAGTGGAAACTAACTGAAAAGTGATTTCAAGTAAAAGGGAAATGAATAAAATTATACAATCTAGACTAGGAGCAGAAGTTATAAATGAGGAAGTCAGGAATAATACCACAAAGTAGGAAGGAGACTTGGGCACAGACATAAGAGGTATGGGACTGTGCCAAGGTTTTTAATGGGGGATGATTACACTCAATTCAAGGACAATGAAAATAGACTGAGGTTCAATAAAAGGAAAAATACATTCCATCTCAGAGTATTTTGGAGGCTGAAATTTGATGGCAGTGTTTGAGGCAAGCTAGAAAGAGGATCCAGAGAGAAAAAGTAACAGTGAAATAAGCAGAGAACATGAAAATATGAATTCAAGGACAAAGAGAAATCAGAAGAGAGATACAGTTTGGAAACTCAAAATATTGTAATCAGGGAATATGTCACAGGATCTCAAAACTTTTTTGAGGGCATGAGCCAAGGGAGAATTGGAAAAATATTCCAGTGACAAACATTAAAGGTCAAACTAGAATGGAGTCATTGAATCACAGTGCAGAGTTGCAAGGGACCTTAAAGGTCCAACTCCTACCCAAAACATAAGTTTCATCTGCAGCAACCCTGCCAGATGGTCAATAGGATGCCATATCAAGACTTCAATGACATGAAATTCATGAATCCCTGAAGCAGCAGATCTTTTTTTTTTTCAGACAGTTGTGATTGCTAGGAGGGTTTTCCTTACCCTGAGTTAAAACTGTCCTCTTTTCAAGTTTCCAGTTATTGATTCTACCTCTGCTCTTTGGAGATATCCTCTGGTCAGCACTTCAAATGCTTAGACACCACTGCCATGTCTTCCTAAATATTCTCGTCTCCAAGCTAAACATTCCCACAATCATCACCAAATTCTAGCATGACAGGACCCTCACCATTCTGGGTTCCCTTATCTGGATGAACTCCAAATTGTTAAAGTACTTCTTAAATGATCACACTCAGAATTCAAATAGTCCATGACTTTGGGGACCCTAACTCTATCATACAAGATGTTAGCTATCTCTTCCAGCTTTATATCTTCTGCAAATTTGCTAAACATTTCATCTATGAAGTCAATCAAATCTTTGCTTAAATATTGAACAACAAAGCAAAGGACTGGACTCTGAAATATCCCATTAGACACATGTCCCTGTGTTGATATCAATTCTTTAATCGTTACTCATTGCATCCAGTCCTTCAACAAACTCTAAATCTATCTAAATGTACTATCATTCAGCCTAATTCTGTCCAGAATAGACTTTGTCAAAATCCTTGCTGAAGGACTTACATGTTATGTCTATAGCATTCACATGATCTACTGGTCTAATAAACCTAGCAAAAGAAAAAATTAGTCTAGCAACTTATTCTTGAACTCAAAATCACTGTTTCACTTTCTAAGTGCTCACCAAGCATCCTTTTGTTAATACATTCTAGAACACTGTCAATAATTGAAATCAAGGTCACTATGCTACACTTAGAAAAATCTATCTTATTCTTCAACTTCAAAATAAGTACAACATGTTCCCCTCTTCAGTCCTGCAGCATCTTTTAAATTTAAATTGTAAAAAGAGTTATTTAGCAATCATGTTTGATAATTCTTTCCTCTTATAGTATTTTTTCCACTTATTTGGAGCACTGACAATTTTCATTATATCCTTTCTAGTTTGAAGATATCTCCTTTATAATAAAATAATTGATATAATTGAGTAACTCTGTGACCTCTCCATCATCTATCACTCAAGCAGAAAGCTCATTCCCTATCTTTGATCATCTTCATCTGCCACTCAAGTATTTTTTAAATTAATTTATTTTATTTTCTCTCAATTACATATTAAAACAATTTTAACATTTTTAAAAAAGTTTTGAGCTCCATATTCCATCCCTCCCTTCCTGAGATGGTAAACAATCAGACATAGGTTATACATGCACAATCATGTAAAACATTGCCACATTAGCCATTTTGTCCAAGAAGACTCCATTTAAAAAAAAGAAAGATAGAAAGAAAGATAGCGTGCTTCCGTCTGTATTCAAACAATATCAGTTCTTTCTCTGGGAGCAGATGGTATGCTACATCATTAGTGCTTTTGGATAGTCTTGCATCATTATTTCGCTGAGAGTAGCTTAGTTCTTCACTATTCTTCTTCAAGCAATATTACTATTACTGAGTGTAACATGTTTCTGGTTCCGTTTATTTCACTTTGCATCAGTTCATGCGAATCCTTCCAGGTTTTTCTAAAAATCATCTCCTTGTCATTTGTTATAGTGCAATAATATACCATAACACTCATATGCCACAGTTTGTTTAGCCATTCCTCAAATGATGGATATCCTTTTGATTTCCAGTTCTTAGCCATCACAGAAAGAGCAGTTACAAATATTTTCTTGTACAAATAGGCCTTTTTCCCTTTTTTATGTCCTGGATATAGACCTAGCAGTGAAACTGCTGGATAAAAGGATATGTACGGTTTCTAGCCTTTTGGGCATAGTTCCAAATTACTCTCCAGAATATTTGAATCAGTTCACAACTCCACCAACAGTGCATTAGTGTCCCAGTTTTCTCACATCCCCTACAACATCCATCATTTTCCTTTTTTGTTGCATCAACAAATCTGATAAGTGTGACACAGTACCTCAGCAATTTAAATATTTTTAATTACTGCACTTCTTTAATATTCATCATAAACTTTGGCTTAGATTGGTTTTTAGTCTTCCTGACATTTTTACAGGATTTCTATGTAAAGTTAGTGACAAGTGGGTTCTAATAAGAAAAATAGAATAGAGTTGAATCAATACATACCTTTGAGGGGATCTTGTATCATCTTTTCCCCTAATTTAGGTCACTATACTCAGGATTTCACAAGTACTGTCACCAACTTGAACACAAGTTGAGCAGAGCAGAGGTAGGCAGTTTGTTAGAAAAAGCATAAACCAGGAGTCAGAATAGCTGACACAGTCTTGATTTTGCCACTAACTAGCCTGGGATAAGTCATCTTCCTTCTGAGGGCCTCAGATGTAAAATGAGTGAGTTGGACCAGATAACATTAAGATCGTTTTTCATTGCAAGGATTCTGTGAGTTAGCTTAAGGAAGAGGAGGAAGAGGAAGAAAAGGAGGAGGAGGAGAAGAGGAGGAAGAAGAAGTAGGAGAAGAAAAAAAGGAGGAGGTGGAGGTAGTGGTGGAGGAGGAGGAGGAGGAGGAGGAGGAAGTGGAGGAGGAAGAGGAGGAGAAGGAGAAGAAAAAGAAGGAGAAAGAGAAGGAGATGGAGAAGGAGGAGGAGGAGAAAGAGGAGAGGAAGGAGGGGAAGAGAAAAAAGAAGAGACAGAGAAACTCACAGAAAGAACCAGAGGGGGAGATGGAGAAGAGACCAAATAAGAAAAATTTTATACACTTTCCCTATTAACAATAGACATTACGCTTAAGGAGGGTCAGTCAATTAGTCAGAGACCAGTCAGTTAGTCAATGAGAATGTATTGGACCTCTAGAGGGTTCTAGATGCTTAAGTTACAGATTGCATTACAGAACAGACAGCTACCTCCCTACCAGCTGCCATGAAAATGTCAACTTAAAGGTATCTTCATGCCCAGCCTTATGGCATGAGTGCTGTAAGTGGCATACAAGATCATGTTGCATGGACCAGCCAGGGACAATTACATAACTTTTCATCGTGAAATCAGCAAGATTTGTCTTTGGCCCCCTCCTACCTTATCTGTCAACCTCCTTTCTCCTTCTTCAGTTCTTTCCCCTGCCCCACGTGTCTCACACCCTCAACTCACATGTGTCACATGCATGCATCCCATTCGTCTCCTCCTGCTTACAATATTTTAATGGATAATAGTTTAAAGTAAGGCATTTCTCGGGGGTGTTTGCATTTCAAAGAAGGATTCTAAAACATATGGAAGTCTTCAGCATTCATATAAATGAAGCCATGATGATTGATAGTCAACGGTTAATATTTGGAAACAGGGAGTCATACCTACTACCTTCAAATAGCATGACATAATGATTGGAGCTGGAGAGAGACCTACACACAGGAAGGCATAAGAGAAAGATAACTTGTCTCCCCAACCTCCACTTTCTCACAACCATCCATTTACACTTTTTAGGGGGTAAGGAAGGGGAGGGATTACTTGTCCCTCTAATCCTTTCTTTCTAGCCCCTGAAGACTCATTTCTAACACTCTCAGAATTTGCACACACTGGGGGATACTTTCAAAAGTTACTTTTAGTTCATTAAGAAAGCACCCAATTGGCCAGTGTTCTCAACAGCTTTGTGTTGCCAGGTTTTGGATTAAACTCTCTGCCTTTTCATCCCATCCATTCCAATTATGTGGCTGCTCCTTCTTGCACTCCATCCCAATAATTTTGATTTCATTTTGCAAACCACCACCTATAAATTCATGCATCTGGAAGATTATTTCTGAAATCAGAACTTGTCCAATATGTGCTGGTTTAGAGTCCTAGGAAATCCCTTTTGTTCAGCAAAGTTCCCAGTGTGACTTTAACATGAGATAATGAAAAAACTGGAATTATAGTGTACATTTCCAACTGATTTCTCTTGGGTGTTCTGGTTGGGAGAAAACACTCTACTGTGAAGATCTAATTTATCATAGGCTTGTAGCCACATTTTCTATATCTATCACATCTTGTGCTCTAGTCCCTATGTGTCTTTTACTTGCTATATCTATTTTATTATTTAGAAACAATATTTTTTTATCTGATTCACTAGCTATTGATTATTTTTTAAATTGCCTGAGTCGAGTGTGAGGTCTTTACAATGACTCTTTCAAATCCTTCCTCTTAAAATGTATCCTATTATTTTTCAGTATTCAGAGAGCTGCTTCTTATCATTTTGAACCAAGGTGATTAAAAATTAGATTCTCAAAGGAAATACACTTGTCAGGCACACCACGAATTCCTGTCCCAAGAAGGGCAATAGCTATCATCAAAGGTGTTTCCCTAATTCCAAACAGAACATTAATTTTTATAAGTTATTTGTATGGTACCTCTGAGCAGGATGTGCGTGGAGGGTGAGGGATAGAAAGGTTGCAAAACAAGATGTCATAAAATATGAGAATGACTTTTTTTTAAAAGCCAGAAGGTGTGCATCCAAATGAATGCTGTCTTTGAAAATAGTCACTTTAATTAGGTATGGCTCTTGGATAACTTCTACTGTATCTTTCTAATCTTGTAGGCTATTGACACAATATAAAGATTGTCTTAGAGTCTCTAGATGTGGGTTCACATCAAGACTGTGTGACATTTGGCAAGTTAGCTTATATCTCTGGGCTTTTGTTTGGGCAGGGACAGACTATCTATCCCCAGTGCTTAGCTTGGTACCTGGTACATACTAGGCACTTAATAAGTGTTAATTGAATATACAAAATAAAGCTATGTTATAGTTATGTTATATGTTATAATCCTCCCCTTCATGCAGCTTAGGCTAGCTTTTCCTTAAAAGGTATTGAGATTATCTTCAAGACTAAAAACTAAAGCTATTAACACTTGACTACAAAACAGCCATGAGGAACTCCAGGATCTCTCTGTTGCTTGGCTGCTAGAACAGCATGGGTAGCTCCGACAAGGAATTTAACCCAGTTGAATTAACTCAAGGTGTAGTTACTATCTATCTCTACTGAATAACCTCTTGCTATGACTTGGTAAATCTCTTTTTGTCAACTGTTGAATGACCTTCAAGTATTTGATTTTGTTCCAACGTAGAGCCCAAATTACCAGAAGACTAGCCTAAGTCAATCCTAAGCTGGAACTGTCCCTAAGGCCCTTTCCAGTTTTAAAGTTATAATCCTATGACTCCAACTGTGGTTGCTTAAATGTTGTCTCAAAGTTTGACCCCAGCCTGCACTCAAGGGCCTTGATCTGAGGTGGAAGGAATGACTTACCCCTTAGTCACTATTCTATGTTTAGTGTCCCTTGTCCCATTGTACAAGTTCTTGACCTAACACCTTACCTTCTACTCCAATTCACACAGGGACTGGACCTCCTATTCCAGGGCCTTACTCTCTCCATACATTTATCTCTGATAGCTAATACCAGACTTCCTCAATGCCAATTGTCTGCCTTCTAGGACCTCTGCTGTTTGTTGTTTGTCCTTCATTTTCAAAGAGGACCAGTGACATCATGGGGTAATGTCTTGAATCATGCATGAATTAAATTTACTTGAGACAGAGATGCACAAAGTTGTCAGCCTCTCTATTCTACAGTCATCAAAGTCTAGTGGCAAGACAAAAGTTACGCTGACTAGTGATGGTCAAGGCTGCAGTGGATGATAATGGCATCTTCAATATCTGACCAAGCTCTAAGTGCTCCATAGCATCTGCTTCAGTCCTCAAGGCCATTGGGACAAATTGTTCTCATACATCCATTCTACTGGGAGAAATCTTCACACACTTGGGGCAGATATCCCCTAACCCACCAAGAGGTTTGAGGCATATTGGTCACCCTCAACATGGTTTAGCCCATCTGCCAAGAAAGTTCTACTGGGGTGTGGTTGATGCACATACTATAGCTTCTTGGAGCCACAGAGGAGAACCGAGTGGACATAGGATGGATGAGCAACCCTGAAAAGGGCTCAGCAAGCCTTCACACCAGAGGTATAGTGCTCCTTGAAAACCCTCTGCTGTTTACCTGACACTTGGACCACCATCACTGCTTTTGTTTGATTTAAAATCTTGGATGTCATAATCAGTTTATACCTTTGTGTGGTCCTGCCAGTTCCAAATCACCCAGATTTTTGAAGAGGGTAGGTATACAAAACATTTCTAGAGGTCCTTTCTTTAGATTTCTTTATTTCAATTCAAAATTCATTTAATAAGCCCCTATAATGTGACAGATACAATGCTAAATGCTGAGGATACAAAGATAGAGATGAAATAATTCCTGGCCTCAAGGAATTTATATTCTAAAAGGAGGTTAAAAAATTGATGCATATGAATAAATGCAAAATATATACAAAGTAAACACAGAGGATTTTTTTTTTTGGTCAGAGAGAGGAAAAATAGCAAGGAAAATCAGGATAGGCCTCTTATGAGAGATAGTGCTTGTGTTGATTCTGAAAGGATCTAAGAACTAAGGGTCCCAAGGGTTAGAGCTGAAGAGAGAGAGCAAGCCAGGAATAGGGAACCACTAATGCAAGGCCACAGAGGTGGGCAATGGAATGCCATGTGTTATTATAGTAATTAGGGCAGTTTGACTAGAATATAGAGAGAATAATGGAGAGAATACGAAATCAACTGGAAAGAGAAGTTGGAACCAGACTGTGAAGGACTTTAAATGCTAAACAGAGAAATTTGTATTTTATCCTACAGGCAATAGAAAGTCACTGAAGCTTCTCCATCAGCGTAAGGACACGGTGAGGCCTATGCTTTAGGAATTTCAATTTGGCAGCTGTGTGAAAAATAGATTGGAGAGAAGACAGACTTAATTGAAGTGAGGCAAGGAGAACAATTAGGACATTACTGCAGTAGTCCCCCAGAAAGGTGATTAGGACCTGAACCAGAATGGTGGCCATATGAGTAGAGAGGAGATGGATGAAAGAAATGCTAGGAAGACAGAATAGACAAGACATGGAAATTGATCATATGCAGAGAAGGAGGGAAAATGACAGGTTCAGAATGACTTCAAGCTTGCAGACCTAGAGAGCGGAGGATGGTAGAGCCCTTAAAAGAAATAGACAGGAAAGATCGATTTGGGGGAAAATAATAAGAGTTGTGTTTGGGATGGGCTGACTTTGAGATGCCTATGGAACATTCACATGGAAATGTCCAGAAGATATTTGGTAATATAAGACTAGAAATGGGACAGAATTGAGGACCAGTAAGTAAATTTAAATATATCAGCATAGCTAGATCTTTAAAGCTCCAGTAAAACAATGAGATTGCTGGGAAAGAACAGAGGGAGAAGACAAGAGGTTTCAAGACAGTCTTGAACTCAGCCCATTAAAAGGTCAAAACTGAATGAAGTTTATATAAAGAGCCTGAGAAGGAGCAGTCAGATGAACAGGAGTTGAACCAGAAGAGAATAGTGTTACAAAATTCAATGGAAGAGAGAGTAGCCAGTAGGAAGGGGATAGTCAACTGTGCCAAATGCTACAGAGATATCAAGGATATGAACTGAGCAAAGAACACTGGATTTAGAAGTTGTGTTCATCAGTGACTGACCCTAAGCAGAGAAGTTTCCATTAAAAATTGGAGACAAAAGATTAAGAAATGAAGAGGAGACAAAGAAAAATAGATATCTTTTTCTAGGAATTTAGCAGCAAAATTAGGAAGTATAGGATAGTTGCTTGAGGGGATAACTTTTAAGACAGGGGAAATCTAAGCTTGTTGTAGGTAGAAGAGATAGGACCTGAGAATAAAGAAAGATCGGCAGTTAAGAAGACTATTAGCAAAGGCACATGGTCCTAGAGGAGGAAGGAGTGGATAGGATCAAGGGTACAAGTAGGGAGAGAGAGCTGACCTTAGCAAAAAAGAAGGACCTCAGAGTCAGTTTACAAGCCACACAAGAAAATCTATTGCATTGCTCTGAGTTTTGACTTCATTTTGGACCAAGAATTCTATTTCTCATTCACCATAACTACCTTATTAATCAGGCTCCAATTAACTTTCTACTACTTGCAGAAATCAACTCCACCCTTAAAGATGAATATTTGCCACCATGTAAGGAGGGTGTTTAAAAAAATGTATCATTGCCACTGAAGGTAAGTGCAAAAGAGGAAGTTTTGGGCAATGGAGGCATCTTCAGGTTGAGGGCATCATCTCCCAAGATGATTATTCTTTTTTTTTTTATAAATTTATTTAACTTTTTACATTCATTTTCAAAAAATTTTGGGTACCTAATTTTCTCCCCATTTGTCCCCTCCCCATACCCCAATATACTGAGCATTCTAATTTCCCCTATCACCAATCTGCCCTCTCTTCTATCCTCCCTCCCTTCTCTTGTCCCCATCTTCTCTTTTGTCCTGTAGGGCCAGATGACTTTCTATTTCCCATTACCAGTATTTCTTATTTCCTAGTAGCAAGAACAATACTCGACAGTTGTCCCTGAAACTTTGAGTTCCAAATTCTCCCCATCCCTCCCTCCCCACCCATTCCCTTTGGGAAGGCAGGCAATTCAATATAGGCCATATCTGTGTAGTTTTGCAAATGACTTCCATAATAGTCATGTTGTGTAAGACCAACTATATTTCCCTCCATCCTATCCTGCCCCTCATTGTTTCTATTCTGTCTTTTGATCCTGTCCCTCCCCGAGTGTTGACTTCAAATTGCTCCCTCCTCCCATTGCCCTCCCTTCCATCATCCCCCTACCCCGCTTATCCCCTTCTCCCCCACTTTCCTGTATTGTAAGATAGGTTTTCATACCAAAATGAGTGTGTATTTTATTCCTTCCTTTAGTCGAATGTGATGAGAGTAAACTTCATGTTTTTCTCTCAGCTATCCTCTTTTTCCCTCCACTAAAATGTCTCCAGCCTGCCTCTTCTATGAGAGATAATTTGCCCCATTCCATTTCTCCCTCTCTTCTCCCAATACATTTCTCTCTTACTGCTTAAATTCATTTTTTAAAGATATGATCTTATCCTATTGAATTCACTCTGTGCTCTCTGTCTCTGTGTGTGCATGCATGTGTGTACGTGTGTGCGCACGTGTGTACATGTGTGCATGTGTGTGAGTGCGTGTGTGTGTATGTAATCCCACCAACTACCCAGATACTGAAAAGTTTCAAGAGTTACAAATACTGTCTTTCCATGTAGGAATGTTAAACAGTTCACCTTTGGTAAGTCCCTTATGACTTCTCTTTGCTGTTTACTTTTTCATGCTTCTTCTCATTCTTGTGTTTGAAAGTCAAATTTTCTTTTTAGCTCTGATCTTTTCATCAAGAATGCTTGAAAGTCCTCAATATCATTGAAAGACCAGTTTTTCCCCTGAAGTATTATACTCAGTTTTGCTGGGTAGGTGATTCTTGGTTTTAGTCCTAGTTCCTTTGACTTCTGGAATATCCTATTCCATGCCCTTCGATCCCTTAATGTAGAAGTTGCTAGATCTTGTGTTATCCTGATTGTATTTCCACAATACTGGATTTGTTTCTTTCTAGCTGCTTGCAATATTTTTTCCTTGACCTGGAAATTCTGGAATTTGGCCACAATGTTCCTAGGAGTTTCTCTTTTTGGATCTCTTTCAGGTGGTGATCAGTGGATTCCTTGAATACTTATTTTGCTCTCTGGTTCTAGAATATCAGGGCAGTTTTCCTTGATAATTTCATGAAAGGTGATGTCTAGGCTCCTTTTTTGATCATGGCTTTCAGGTAGTCCCATAATTTTTAAATTGTCTCTCCTGCATCTATTTTCCAGGTCAGTTGTTTTTCCAATGAGATATTTCACATTCTCTTCCATTTTTTCATTCTTTTGGTTTTGTTTGGTGATTTCCTGGTTTCTCAGAAGGTCATTAGCCTCCATCTGTTCCATTCTAATTTTGAAAGAACTATTTTCTTCAGTGAGCTTTTGAACCTCTTTTTCCATTTGGCTAATTCTGCTTTTGAAAGCATTCTTCTCCTCATTGGCTTTTTGAATCTCTTTTGCCAATTGAGTTAGCCTATTTTTCAAGGTTTTATTTTCTTCAGCATTTTTTGGGGCCTCCTTTAGCAAGATGTTGACCTGCTTTTCATGCTTTTTTTGCATCTCTCTCATTTCTCTTCCCAGTTTTTCCTCCACCTGTATAACTTGATTCTCAAAGTCCTTCTTGAGCTTTTCCATGGCCTGAGCCCATTGAATATCTATTTCAGATGTTTGGGATACAGAGGCCTTGACTTCTATGACTTTCCTTGATGGTAAGTATTGTTCTTCCTCATCAGAAAGGAAAGGAAGAAATATCTGTTCACCAAGAAAGTAACCTTCTATGGTCTTATTTTTTTTTCCCTTTTCTGGGCATTTTCCCAGCCAGTTATTTGACTTCTGAGATTCCTCTCCACCCTCACCTCGCCTCCAGATCTGCCCAGCTAGTGCTTGGGGTCTGAGATTCAAATGCTGCTTCCCAGTTTCAGGGCTTTCAGCATGGGGTAGGGTTGCTATTCAGTGAGAGATTAAGTTCAGGTTCTCAGGTGGGGGCAGGGCGTCCACACAGGGCTCAGTTCCCTCAGGGGGTTTATGGGGAGACCTTCAACAATGGATCCAAGCTCCTGTCTGCCTTGGGAGCTCCCATCCACTGTTGCCTCTGCTGCTGCCTCATGAGGGGGCCTGAGTTATGGAGACACCCCGCTCCCCTCTTGGCCAGCCCAGAAGTCTCTCTCACTGACCTGCAGCGCCTGTGGACTGAGGGATCCTCTCAGCCATCAGAGATTCTGTCCCTGAAGCCTGCTTGGATCTGTTCCTCTCAGGACCATGAGGCCAAGGCAGGGCTGGGCTCTGCTCCGGGTCCAGTGCATAATGGACCTTTGGTGTTGGTTTTTCAGGGCTTGCTGGAACAGAAATCTCCTCCACTCTGTTGTTGTGCGGCTTCTGCTGCTCCAGAATTTGTTGGGAGTTCCTCTTTACAGGTAATTTATGGGCTGTGGGTTCAGAGCTAGCATATGTGAATCTTTCTACTCTGCCATCTTGGCTCCTCCCCCCCAAGATGATTATTCTTAAGGAACAACACTACTTAAGATATACAAGTGCTGATCTATTTTTCCAAAATAGCACATTACCTTTTAGCCACATTTTATAGCCTTAGTATAAAACCAAGTGCTTCCAGGATCATCTCTTAGTGGAATTGTTTATGAAAGACCACTGGCTCTTTTCAAATCACATCCCTGATGCTCACTCCCTGTATGACCTTGGGCAAACCACCTGACCACCCTGGATCTCAGTTTCCTCCTATATAAATTGAGATGGTAGAATTACATGATCTCTAAGGTCTCTTACAGCTGTAAAATTTTATAATTCAATGTCTAATGACATCTCCATTAATTTCCTAATTAAATATCCCTCATGTGTAGCATCTCCTTTCTCTTTTTTGCTAGGGTAGAAGGAACACAGACCCAAGGGGAGTTTGGGAGATGTTTTTCTAGTCCGCTGAACAGGACTTCAGAGGCCCTAGATTTCAAACTTTTCATCAGAGGCCCAGGGACACTAAGGTTACACAGGTATTACAAATGGGATCTGAACCCAGCTCTTCTCACTTCAGATCCAGTATTCTTTCCACTGAACCACAACCTTCCATTAACTAGTTTGTAAACTTGGAAAGACACTTAATTTTTCCAGGCCTCAGTTTCTGACCCTCATCTGTAAAATGAGGAAATCAGTAATATTTCTAAAAAGTAGGGAGGTGGCATGGTGGGTACAGAACAATCTACCCTTGCAATCAAGAAGACCTGAGTTCAATGCAAAAGTTGAGGAATGTTGCTATTTCTTCTTTCCTCCTCTTCCTCCTCCTCTTTCTTCTTCTCTCTTTCTTCCTCCTCCCTCTCCTTTTTCTCCTCCTCCTTCTCCACCTCCTATTTCTCCTTATTTATTTTTTTTTTCAAAAACCTGGGACAATTTCCTTTTTGTCCTAGCAGTTTTCATTTTTGATATCTTGAACTATAGCTCTAAAAAGACAGGTTTTTTAAAAAGCCTGTTGTGTTTTAAATAGACCTTCTTGACTACTCTTTAAACCCAAATCACTCTGGGTTTCATTGAACAGGCAATAATAACTCCAAATCCAAGCCTCTGTGTCTTATTATTTATATTTTATGGCTTAGAATGAGGTGGATAAGAGATGGACATGACTGAAATGACTGAACAAGAGAAAGTCAGCCTCTGAGTCTGCAAAACTTGAGTTCTAGTCATGCCGCTGACAAGTGATGTTTGTGTGGCTCTAAAGAAGTCACATAGCCTTTCAAGGCCCCAGGCAATTCTCTGAACTTATAATCTACTGAAAGGGGCTGATCTACACTGGTCAGAGGAGTTGCTTAAACCCATGAAACCACTGATCTGACAACAACAAAATAGTAAGGAAAAATTTTCCATTCATTGAGCTGAAATGTGCTTTTCTATAACATGTATCCGCTGCTCCATTTTCTGACTTCTGAGGCCAAATAGAAAAAGTGCAATCCCCCTTCCATATCAGTCTTTAGATTTTTTTTTGAAGACCAGGATCATTTCCACAACCAGTCTTCTCTTCTCCAGGCTCAATACCCCAAGTTCCTTTATCCAATCTCATCAGACAACATTTCATCATCTTGCTTGCCTGCCTCTAGGTAAGGACAGTAATTCCAGGATTGGACTTCATGAAAACGTCTGTACCTTGGAGCTGCCTGATTGTTAACTAAAAATAATGGGGTGAAAGTTTGCTGCAGAACAAACCTATAATTAAAACAAATTTTAAACCAGCATTGCCAGTCTACTGAGTGAAACCTTAACTATTTCAGGGCTATGGATAACAAGTCTTCAAAGCTCATTAAAAACATTACTTAGCTGTTCATCAGAGTGGGTGTTTTTTTAAGTCAATAAAGACACAACATCAATTGACAAGGATGGTTTATGACATACTCTTACATAAAACCAGCAAACTTTCTCAAAAAATTATCAGCTTTATTCCTCTAGTGCTTAAGTCCTCTTGAGCCAGAAGCTGGATTCAGCAGGATTAGGAGATTTCTGTCTAAAAATCCGTTAACCCAGTATTAGCAGTGGTAGCCACTGCATTTTTTCAGGTTTAATTAAGTCGATTAGGTCTTTATCAGATCATTATTAAATGGATTTCCAGATCTCTGGTTCAGTAGTGTGCTGTTATCCAGCATGGTAGCAAGTCAACTCATAATGCTTCTAACTTTATTTACATCTATTCCCTAAGGACCAGAATCATGAGCACCTTTTTCATTCAATAAACCCTGAATATCTACTTTGGGCCATGTATCATAGAGGATAAACAGATTTGCAAGATACATTCACTGCCCTTAAGAAACTTCTGGCCAGATATTAGTTCCATCTGGAAGAGTGACTATTTCCAAATCTGAGTGGGCACAACTAATTATTTTCCTACTTCATGCATGGCTGACCAGTTCAACTAAAGAGAAAAGGTGGGGCCACTTCTGCTTTTATTGGCAATCCCATCCTCAAGTCAGAGAATGATTCATATTTTGTTTCACAGTACAAAGCACTTTCAGAAAATTTAAGAATGCAAAGGTATAAAGAGTGCCAGGCTAGACCACAACAAGGATTGATTCAGTTTAGTATTATCTGCAACATTGTTTGCTGGGAGTACACAATTATTCTCCTTCAGGGAAGGAACTGATTCAATTTTGTCTTTGATTCCCTATAGTATAATAGCTTGGACTTGGTAAGGACTTAATAAATACTGATTAGTTTATTTATCAATGTTGTTTTTTAAAAGTTCAAAATATTCTCACTCACCCACAAATCCCTACTTTCTCATAATAATCCATTATTAAGCCTTAATCACTGAATGGGTGTTGCCTCAGTCAAATCGAGATCTATTAAAGACCTTAGTTTGAAAAGGCCAAGGTCCACCTCCCCCTGCCCACACTGCATCCTGAGTCATCTCCAGTTGTCCTGATCTATATCTGGCCACTGGACCTAGATGACTCCAGAGGAGAAAGTGAGGCTGGTGACTTTGCACAGCCTTCCCTCATTTAAATCCAATTAACTTGCATGTCATGGCATCACCTCCTTGATGTCATGGTCTTCTTCAAGAACAAAGGACAAACAGGAATCCATTATGGAGCTTTTAGTCATGAATTTATCTAAACCTTTCTTAAGTCTATTAATATTTTTGAAAATATTAGCATGACACGCATAAAGTAAGAATGAGTCTCACTGTGGCATAGTGATTAGTGAACAAGACTTGGAGCCAGGAAGAATTGGGTTCATAACCTATCTTGAAACTTACTGGCATGTGGCACAGATCCATCCATGTTGCCCTCCTACTCAACAAGTTCCAATAGCTCCTATCACCTCCAGTAGGAAATACCAAGTCCTGTGTTTAGCATTCAGAGCCCTTTTTAACCTAGCATCTCCTGCCTTTCCAATTATCTTGCACCTTACTCCCTAACATATACTTTTGATTTAGTGACACCAGCCTCCTAGATGTTCCAGGAAGAAGACACTCCATCTCTTGGCTCTAGGCATTTTCTCTGGCTGTCCCTCATGCTTGGACCCCTCTTCCTCCTCCAATTCAAATACTGACTTCCCTGACTTCCTTTGTTTTGTGTTCATCCTTCATTTTCGAAGAGGACCATGGCATCAAAGGTTTTGAGGGAGGGCTGTGCAAGGTCACCAGCCTCACTTTCTCCTCCTGAGCCGTCTGGATCCAGTGACCAGATGTTCATCAGGATGACTGGAGATGGCCCAGGATGCAATGGAAGACCTTGGCCTTTTTTGGTTGAGCCCTATTCAGGTACTCACTTAGAGTAAGGTGATGCCCATTCATTGAATAGGCCTCTTCAAGAAGTCATCAGGAAATGGCCCTTTTCATGAGAAAAAGAAAAAAAAATATGTAAGTAAATCAAGCTTGGAGGGAAAAAGCAACAGTTACTATTGATAATCACTCTTAAGCCAGGAGGCTTGAAATCATGGAGGTCCCAAAACAGGAAGAGACAAGACTTTCCTCAAAGCTGACTATAAGGACCTTTCTTTTGCTTTGAGTCAGTGCTAAAGAAATAACTTACTAACTAGATAATAAATAAGTGGAAAGGAAGGAAGGAAGGAAGGAAGGAAGGAAGGAAGGAAGGAAGGAAGGAAGGAAGGAAGGAAGGAAGGAAGGAAGGAAGGAAGGAAGGAAGGAAGGGAGAGAAAGAAAGGAAAAAAGAAAGAGAAAGAAAGGAAAAAAGAAAGGAAAAAAAGAAAGGAAAAGAAGAAGGAAATCTAGCCAGTAAACCCCAAGTTCACTGGGCCTCCTCTGGTCATCCAAATTTACCTTTCTTTAGAAGGGAGAAGAAAAGGAGGACAGAAAGGAAAGGATGAGCTGAGTTATCCAGCTATCTGGGTCCCCATTCAAGCAACTTGATCTACTCACAGGTTTGTGTTTGTCCTTCTTTTTCAAAGAAGACCATGACATCAGGGAAATGATGACATGACTTGCGCTTGACTTTGTTTTGAGGGAGGGAGAGCTGTGCAGGTCACCAGCCTCACATTCTCCTCCTGAGTCATCCTGGCTTCCTTTAGGTTCCAACTAAAATCAGACCTTTTGAAATTACAGAATTTAGTATGGTACTTGGTATATAGTAGATGCTTAATCATTGTCTACTGACAATTGACCCTGGGCAAGCAACTCACCTCTCCCAAACTCAGCTTCCTCATCTGTAAAAGGAAGTGGTTTCACTAGATGGCCTCTAAGGTGACCTCCAGATCAAAATCTATGATTATACAGGACCTTTGAGCTCCCAAGCTGAAAAATGGGTTAGGATGGTAATCATTCCATAAGTTTATCATCCACTGTGTAAAGCAGTAATTCCTTTGTTTGTCTTAGAAGCGTCTTTGAAGCATGATAGTGTCCTTATTTTCAGTTTTCTGAGATCTTTGGACAGGATATCTCCATGAGCTTCCCTGTCCTCATCTGGAAAATGAGGGTGGGAAGAGAAATGAAATAGATGGCTTCTGAGGTCCCTTTCAATTCTAGCCTTTTAAGATTTGCAATATGCCCTCCATTCATTCATTCAAGCAAGCATTAACTCAGCAAGTCCACAAGTATTTATTGAGCATTGGATCTGTGTGTGTGTGTGTGTGTGTGTGTGTGTGCAAGATGTTGTACTAGGCACCTTTCCATACCCTTCATCATTTTACAAGCAGGTATGATTTTATTCCATTAGGCTTCCTCTTTCTACTCTGAAGAGTCCTAATTTATTTAGCCTGTATTCAAGTGGAAATGCATTTCCACAATGGACAAAGGTGATGATAAATGAAGCCAGTCAGAATGTGGCATCCATTAGATGAGCATCCTCAAAGGCCCTCTTCTGCATGCAGTGGGAGGAGGAGGGGAAAGGGGAGGTGGGGCCACAGGTGGACATATGACTTCCCTAACCATGAAATAATTTAGGAAACCTTTGATAGAGTCAGTAACTTTTATCTAAAGTAAATAGTTGATGCAAAGAAGCCCCCTGTGCTTTAGACATCCATCTCAGCTTAGGTCATCGTTAGGAAAAGTACAGAGGCCTCTTGCTTTCAGCATACTGTGCTACTTGCTAAGCTATGCACACGGGTGGATGCTGAATAATACTTTGTATGAATATAGCTCTTTTCTGAAGAGATCAAAGCATTCTACAGACAGCATTATCTCCTTAATTCACACAATTCCCCTGTGCAAGAATTAGATAGGTGGTGGGGTTTTATTCTGGGAATACTGACTATATTACTGTGCCATGATTTACATATATATAGGAGGAGAAGGCCCCTAGAAATGGAAGTACTGAGAAGAATTCAAAATCAAAATCTATATTGCTGGCCATTAGCCAGAAACTCTGTCCACTGGATGACGTTGCTTGTCAAGAAACTTGAGAAACATTCACTGGTATCTAATGCACCTTCGTACCTTGCATTAAAGGCAGTTCTGAAAATCATTTTTAAAAGAAAATAGCAATAATAATAACTAACATCTATCTACCATTTTAAGATTTGCACAATGCTTTGCATGCATTATCTCACTTGTTCTTCATATTGCCTGTGAGGGAGATATGATTATTACAGATGAAGAAACTGAGGTTTGGAAATGGTGACTTGCTTAAATGCACACCTACTAAATATCTGAGGTGGGATTCAAACCTATATTCTTGATTTTCAGTCCTCTGTCCATTAAAAGTGCCACCTTTCTCCCTCAAGAAATTGAAATACACGAAATCAACATTTTTGGCTATTCTCTCATCATGGGAATTTGTTTATCCATGTGATCTGTATGCTGGATCCAGAGTGAGAGGATTTGTGTTTAAATATTATCTCTGTCACTTATTACATATGTAAGCTTAGTCTGGTCACAATCTCTCAGTTTCTCATCTCTGAAATGGGAGTTGAACCAGACACTTTAAAGTTTCCCTTCCAGCTTTATATCTCTGATCCTATGACCCAGGACAGCTAGGTGGCACAGTGGATAGAGCACTGGACCTGGAGTCAGGAAGAGTCATCTTCCTGCATTCGAATCTGGCCTCAGACACTTACAAGTTGTATGACCGTGAGCAAATCATTTCACCCTATTTGCCTGTTTTCTCATCCATAAAATGAGCTAGAGAAGGAAATGGCAAATTACTCTAGTACCTTTGCCAAGAAAACCCCAAATGGGGTCACAGAGAGTCAGACATACTAGAATGATTGAACAGCAAAAGAATTCCCAGGATCAAGGGGAGTACCTAGAGAAAACATCAGACCCTCAAGAAGTCCTCAAAGACCCGAAATTGGCACAGGATACGGAGGCAAAAAACCCATTTTTATCTGAAGGCAAATGTATCTCATTTTCTAACTTTAATGACTCTGGCCCTGAACCAACTTGAGAAATGACCTTAGCTAATCTTTCCCTCTAACCCTGCCCCCACCCCACCAAATTCTTTGCCATGAGAAAGTCACTAGCCCTTGAAATCATGGAGGTCCCAATAATAGGAAGAGACAAGACTTTCATCAAAATTGACTACAAGGACCTTCCTTTTACTTTGAGTCAGTGCTAAAGCAACAACTTACTAACTAGGTAATAAATAATATTATATGGAATTCTCTGAACTTCTGATCTTGATGTGTCAGCACTTGACCTAAATTCCCTGGATGTTAGCATTCCTTTGGACCTCAGCCCTTCGTCTAAACTTCAGTCTTCTCATTTACATCTTGATTTTGACTATCCCCCAGTCTGGCTAGGACTTTGATCAATATTCCTTACTCTGGTTTTCCCTTTGTATCCCCTGACAAGTTGGGTTATTTGCTCAGTTATTCAGAACATGACTCCAAGACCCTGTGTTCTAACCTAGAGCAAAACGCTGACCTGCTAGATAGATGACAGTATTCTGCCTGACCCTTTTCAGTGCTAAAAGGTAAAACAATAAGTGAGTCGGCCTAAAAGAAACCAAGTGTACCCAAAATCTCCTTCATTTTTCCTTTGGATTTCTTGGAAATCCATGTTCTTGAGAAAATCCAATGGGCTTGCTAGAGGTAGCTACTCATGTTCTGCGCAATTCAATTCAGAAATATTCTCCAGATACCTATATGTACTAGAAATAAAGGAAAATAGTATACTCTACAGCAGCCTAAAATGATGAGGAAAAAAAAGAGAGGGGAATCCAAACAATTCCACTCCTGGCCTCGAATATCATGGTAGTACAAGAATGTTATAAGTAGTGTAATCCTGCTTCCAAAGGCCCTCATTTGGGGACTCTCTTCTCATTGGTAGAGAGTAATCTTTGGAACTGGAATTACAGCATAAAGAAGGGTTTGATGCCTATCTAGATATTCATAACAATATTTATTTTGAGGTAGCAAAGAGCTAGAAACAAAGTGTCTTGCAATTGGGGAACAACGTGTGGTACATGAAGGTAAGAGAGTAACACAGTGACGTTACTCAGTTGTTTTCAGTCATGTCCAATTCTTCGTGATCCCATTTGGAGTTTTTTTGGCAAAGATACTGGAGTGGTTTGTCATTTCCTTCTCAGGTTCATTTTACAGATGAGGAAACTATCAGGCTACTAAAATAATGGTGATAACATACAATATAGAAGGCTAAATCAAATACATAATTTTTCATTGTACATAAATGAAGTCATGTATAATTTCAGTGGGTACCAAGTAAAATAATAGCTTTGGGTTTGGTTCTGTCTTTAATAATCATCAAATAAAAGACTGAGTTCAGTGAGGTGGCACAATGAATAAAGTAGCTGATGGCAGGAAGATTAGTGTTGATGAGTTCAAATCTGACTTTAGACAATAGTTGTGTGACCTTGGGTGAGTCACTTAACCCTGCTTGCCTCAGTTTCCTCATCTGTAAAATTAGTAGGAGAAGGTAATGGCAAACCACTTCAGTATCTCTGCCAAGAAAACTCCAAATGGGGTCTAAAACAACTGAGCACACCTGCATGCATGTACACACACACATACACATATACATATATACACACAAACACACACGTGTAAGGATAAATATAAGAAAATCATGGGAAAGTTTATAAACACTCAAGCAGAGAAGAGCAAGCAAAAAGAGAACAGTATACCATGACTACAACAATGTAAATGAAAAGCTTTTTTTAAAGGAAGACAAACTTTGCAAATAAAAAAACCATAATAGTTCTAACAGCAAATAATGGAACATAATTCCTCCCTCTTGAGAGATAGGTCATTCAGGCCCTCATCACCTCTCACTTGCAATATCGTCATAGCTTCCTATTGGTCCCTCTGCTTCAAGTCCCCTCTACCCCATTCCATCCTCCACAAAGTTGCCAAAGTGATGTTATGAAAAACAAAGGTGACACCACATCACTCCCCTACTCAATCCACTCTGATGACTCCCTATTACTTCTTAAATAAAATATAAAACTCTCTGTTTGGCATTTAAAACTCTTCACAACCTGGACCTTTCATGTCTTCTCAGTTTTGTTTTATTCTTTTTAACATTTTACTCCCCTCCTGCCACTCTATGTTGCAGCCATACTATCCTACCTTCCCTTCTTAGCTCCAGGGTTTGCTGGAGCTAAGATGCTCTAATCATCTTGGAAGTCCATTGTTAAGTTTTCATATGGACATTTACACCTTAGCAATAGGGCATTGCTATACAAGTCATTTCACCTCTTTCAACCTCATTTATCTCATACATCAAAGAAAGTGAGAGGCTGAGCTTGCCAATATGGAGGAGTAGAAGCAAGGACCTGCTCGAACTCTCCCCCAAAGCCCCTCAGAATACCTGTAAAAATGATTCTAAACAAATTGTAGAACATCTGAGACCGGAAAATGACATAGTGAAACAGATTTCCAGCCCAAGACAGTTTGGAAGGCCAACAGGAAGGGTCTATTGCACCCAGCTCAGAGGAAAGCACAGTCCAGTGTGGGCTGCACTGGCACAGACAGAACTGGAGCAGGTCTTAGGGTCCTGAATTGCTATGGTAGTCTCCAGACTTTTCAACCCACACACACCAAAGACAGCTTCAAAGGTCAGTGGGAAAACTCTTTCACCTGGGTTAGAAAAGAACATGGTTCTGCCTGAACACCAGACCCAGGGTGGTTGCAGCCACTGCTACAATGGTCTGCTGCTCCTAGAGCTCTCAGTCTACAGATGGTAGGGTAATAGAGGAGCTGATCTGGGTCAAAGTCCTGGGTGGTGGTCCTGGGGTGAGGAAGGAGTGCTGGCATGGCAGAGCTAGTGGTGGCTGCAGAAAGGGAGGAAGGGAGAGAATACAGAACTCAAAGCCTTAAAAATGAATGTTAAAAATTGTTTTTTCATGCAACTGGGAAATAAGATGTACAGGCAATGGGGTACAGAAATCTATCCTGCCTTACAGGAAAATAGAGGGGAGGGGGATGGGTGAAGGGTGGGATGATAGAAGGGAGGGCAGATTGAGGGAAGGGGTGATAAGGTTGCATGCTGTCCTGGAGTGGGGAAGGGGAGAGATGAGGATAAAATTTGGAATTCATAATCTTGTGGAAGGAATGTTGAAAACTGAAAATAAATAAATTATGTACTAGAAAGTGAGAGGTTAAAAAAAAGAAATAGAGCATTGCTACAAATCAGGGATTGATTTATTATTTTGTTAATTGCCTAGACTACACTTGAAAATGTTGTATGCATACACATTCCCTTCCAACTTCCACCTGGTCTGATTGTCAAACATTTACTAGCACACCCTTGTATAATGCTTGAGCTCAGCAGGAGTATAGTAATAAGTTCAGGGAAAGAAGTCACCACAAGACTAGAGGTTGGTGACTGGAAGCTAACGATATTAACAATATTAATATCATTAATATTAATAAAATTAATATTAATGATTATAATGATGACACAAATAATAACTTGCATTTATATAGGGATTTAAAATTTGCAAAGTGTTTTGCATCCATTATCTCAATTGAACCTCACAACACCCCTGATTGGATGCTCTCTCTTCTCATTGTGCTTTTGCACTGAGTGTGCCTCCATGTCTGGAATGCTCTCACTTTGTACTTGTGCCGTTTAGAATCCCTGTCTTCCTTCAAGACTCATCGAAATGTCACCTTCTGCAAGATGCTCCTCCTTAACCCTTACCCTCCTTCAGAATTTTCTCTTGTATCATTCTCTTTTATCTAGTCTGTAGAAATCTGGAATTTATCTAGTTATGTAGATACTATCTCCTTTACATGTGAGATCCTTGTTTGGAATTGTTTTGCTTGGTTTTTTTTTTAGCATAGTCCCTTCAGAGAACATAGTAATTAATTAAAAGCTTGTTGATTGGTTGAACATAGAATACATTATTGTTTTTTATTAAATATATGAATCATTAATTATACAAATTCATAAATATATGAATTTTTCATTGAACATTGAATAGATTATTGTGTTTTTATTGTTTTTCTTTGTATAAAGGGAAGCTCTGCTTTGGAAGTATATCCAGAAACAACTATAATGTAAAAAACAAATACCCTTAATAGATTTTTCCTTTCTATTTTTCCTTTCTATTCTTTTCAAAGGTTGGGCCAAGCAGCTGGTACATGTAAATATTACAAGTTTTGTTCATGAACCTGATGATTAAAAAAAAAACACTGGTAAAATTGCTGTACAGATTCTTGTGGGCTCAGAATTTGTGGGGAAGGCTTACTGGAGACATAAGGATTCTTTGATAAGTAGAGACTTTTCTATTCTTTGGTCAGCTTGCTGCATACTAGTGTGTCAATTTTAGCATGTTACTGGATATATGCAAAGTATTATGCTACAATTGTCTTCTGCTTTCTTTTAAAGAGAATAGGGATGGGGGGGCTTATAAAATTGCCCATCTTCTGAAACAGTAGAGAATGACTTTAAAAATAAATAAATTATTTAAAAGACTTCCTCCCTCAGATCCCATTTCCAAACCAGCTGAAAGGCATGATCATCATAATTATTCAATATCAGAAAATATAACAATATCATCATATATTGAATTTCCCAATTCCATTAAGTGCCATCTTGCATCAGTGAAAGGCAAAGTGGAGAGTACTAATTCTAGAATTTGAAGGAAAAAAAAAATTCCTGGAATATAAATGAATTTTTAAAGGTCAGTTTTCTCAAGAAACAGCTGAAAAATCAGCTCAGTAGAAAACCCTGTTGGGCTTTGGTTCAAGGCCTTTCCCTTCTCCATCAGAGCTGATCACAGGCTGCAGAGTGAGAAGGGTCAATCTACACTGTTTAACCAATATGATTTAAGGGACTCTCTTTACAAATCCATCAGTATCCTTTCAGACACAGGTTGGAATTTTATGGCCTTACTGCAGCTTTGCAAACAGCCTTTGTATAGAGCGCCCTAAAAGGAAAGGAAGGGCCAGAAATTGCTAACTATATTTATTATTTGGTATAACCCTGAATCTCCCTTATTTTTATACCTTGGATCACCTGAGTAAATCATTGCCTCTCCAATATGAACTTAGAAGTTGACAAGCATCATTACAGGATACAGTGATGAAAAGAGGGCTGAATTTGCATGCTTGTTTTGAGGGTTTTCTTGGATTTTTGTGTTTGTGGTTGTTGTTTAATTGGGAGGCAGTTGGATAGAGAGATAATAAATGCTAGTAAAAATTGATTTTAAAAACTGGAAGAAGAAAAGAAAGGGATTAATTCATTGACAGAGAACCTGGTTTTCAAATTGCAGCTTTCCTATTTGCTACCTGTGTGACCTATGTCCCCTTATTTCCCTGGGCCTCATTTTCCTCAAATGGAAAATGAGAAGATTGAACCAGATGTCTTTCAATGTTCAATCTTACATTTTTTGGCTCTAAATTTATGAACTTGTGATCCACTGATCCCAAGACATCAACATTATTCCCTTTGATTAATGGACCATTCAATTAGTTTGTTATCTTATGTTCCTGTTCACTATTTATTAATCCCAGATGGAAGTTCAGGACCACTATATGGATCTCTTACAAGAAGGCAGCAGCTTGCGTAAGGAAGGGTTAAAGCCTTGTGTTCATGCTGTCTGGGCAGCAGGCCAATCAAACTTCACGATTTTGCATGGTATTTTCATTTCCTGCCTTTGCCAGGCATCAGGGAGTTGAAAAACAAGCCCCAGAGGAATGTGCTCCAACGTATCTCATCGTGTCTGAGGAGTTGAAGTGAGCGAAATGATGTAATATTGATTGCCTGTTAGTAAAGAGAATCAGAATGCTGGCCAAAGAAATTAAGCTCATGAACAGGAGATGAAGAGGAAATGATGAGAGGACTGCTTGGTAAAATGAAGGCATCAAATCATATTATTCATGGCCCAAGAGGCATTTCCTGAGACCTGTTGTAGCATCTTGTAGCTAAGCCATCACTAAGGTTAGAATTCTAGTTTATTTTTTTAACAGCCACACAAATCTCCCTAACAAAATTTGAGTCCATGCATCATTCTTTGGCTATCCCATCTTTATTATTTTTCATCTGCTTAACGCTTCAAAATAATACAGCAACATTTCAAGCAGAGCAGCAGCCCAGGCGTGCTCAGAGAACAGAGTGGGTTTGTTTTTCCTCTATCATCTCTCCAGAATTCCTTTTAGACCAGAGAAGTGCTGTCATCATAGACCATTTATGTTGATGAGGGAAGAAGTCCAACTCTTCTGAGCAGATTCTCTGCTATATTTTCTCTCACTCTGAATTTTAAAATTTTAATTTTTTTTACCACTTCATCTCCAAGAAGTGGTGTTTAGAAGCAATTTCCAAGTGTGCATGAAGCCTCCTTCCTCTCTAGCAAATACCCAAAGCACAGTTTGTTTCTCTCCATTGAATTACCCTGTTTATGTTTTCCAGGAGGGGAGGGCCAGGCTGAAGCATGTAAGGCTTTTCTGGTTTACTCCTGCTGAATCTAGGTAGCTCGTCTTTACAAAGAGGAAGCCACACAGAGTTCCTAGATCATGGAAGGAGCCGTTCATTTGCTTTCAATTTTCGCCTGGTTTGACATACTCTCTACCACACTCCAAATCCAATCAGAAGCTGTCAGATTTTTAACATGCCTCAAATGCTTCTGAACTTCATGATATTATAAAATTTAGAGTGGCGGAGAACTTGGAGATTTTGAAGCCTAATTTCCGATGAGTTCAACCATAGCAGACTTACATACTATGAACACATCCTACACCTTACCTTTTTCTACCTAGGTGACCTTGGTCAAGTCACTCAAACTCTTTAGACCTTGCATTCATTTTGTATGTTCCAATACATGTGAATGCTGTCTCCACCATTAGAATGTAAACTTCTTGAGAGCAAGGACTAGTTCACTTTTGTGTTTGTAACCTCAGCACCAAGAAGCGTTAAGCACACAGTAGGTATTTAATAAATGCTAGTCAAATGATTAATTGGGCCTCAGTCACCTCTGCTATAAAATGAGGGGTTCAGCAAGATAAATCCTAAATCTAATCCTGTGACCTCTGTGTCTCTTTGCTCATATTTTATCCTGTGCTTAGGATGTTTTCCCTCTGCCCTCTGCTTCATCTGTTGAATTTCTAGACATACTTTAAAATCCAATTCAAATACCACTTTCTCCAAAAAGTCTTCACTGAATCCCTTTATCAGTCGTGGTTTTCCACATCTCCAGTCTCACATAGAACCTTGTTTTGCAACTCTCTCCACATCACTTATTTAGGAATGGGTATCACCATCATCCAGGGGCAGCAGGATGGTACAGTGGTTAGAGTGCCTGACCCTGGAGTCAGGAAAACCAAGTAAACAGGTAAATTCATGTAGAGTAGATGGGAAGTGCTTTGACAAGGAACACATTAGCAGCTGGGAATATTGGAAAAGGCCTCCTGGAGTAGCTGGGATTTGAACTGAGTTATGAAGAAAGTCAGGGAAGTCAGAAACAGTGGAAAAGATTTCCATTCCAGAGAGCCCTGGAAAGCTGTCCCCAGGGGTCTGTCGCGCTCTGGACAATGGAGCCCACCCCTGAGCTGCCCTGGCCACACGGCCCCAGAGGAGCAGATCCAAGCAGGCTTCAGGGACGGAATCTCCGGTGGCTGTGAAGGTCCCTCCACCCACAGGCGCTCAGGTCAGTGAGAGAGACGTCTGGGGTGGCTGAGAGGGGAGTGGGGTGTCTCCATGACTTGGGCCCCCTCGGGAGGCAGCGGCAGAGGCAGCGGCAGAGGCCCTGGACTCCCCAAGCAGCAGGCAGAAGTTCAGGGCCATTACCCAAGGTCTCTGCATAAAGCTCCTGAGGGAACTGAGCCTGGGAGGCGGCCCTGCCCCCACCCAAGCACCAGAACTTAAGCTCACATTGAATAGCAGCCGCGCCTCCCTCTGAAAGTCCATTTGAATCTCAGACCCCAAGCACTAGCTGGGCAGATCTAGGCGGGGGTGGAGAGGAATCTCACAAGTCAAGTAACTAGCTGGGAAAATACCCAGAAAAGGGAAGAAAAATAAGACTATAGAAAGTTACTCTGATGGGGTACAGATGTTCCCGCCTTTCAATTCTGATGACAAGGAACTATTCTTACCATCAGGGAAAGACGTGGAGGTCGGGGCCTCTGTATCCCAGACATCCGAGGTGCATGTCCGGTGGGCTCAGGCCATGGAAGAGCTCAAAAAGGATTTTGAAAATCAAGTTAGACAGGTGGAGGAAAAACTGGGAAGAGAAATGAGAGAGATGCAAGAAAAGCATGAAAAACGGGTCAATATTATTTTCCACTTACAAAGCACTATCCAGTTATCATGATCTCATTTGGTTCTTACACCTCCTTCTTTTACAACTAGTAAAATTTTATTATTCCCATTTTACAGATTAGGAACTTGAGGCTCAGGTTAAGTGACTTGTCCAAGGTTATAATGTTACTCAGGGGCAGAATAAGAACTTTGACTCAGTTCTTTGGATCTCATTTTTTCCTATTACCCATGACAGGCTGTGTTTGTGGATCTTACATTTCCTATCACATTGTAATTTCCTAAGAGACAAGAGATATGCTTACTCTCAACAAAATCACCCAGGGCCCCTGGTCAGGATGTTCATTCTGGATGGAACTGGCATCCCTGAAGAACAAAGAGACCTGATCCCCTGGTTTGCCTTTCTGTCTCTGGACTAGCAAGCAAAAGCAAGTCAGTAGGAGAACTGCCATTGGCCACCACTGTACTGGAAACAAGTGATGATGGCAGAATAAGTCATTTTTTTACAGAACAAAGCATTTGTGATTTGTTTCATCTTTTGCTCCTGATTTTTTTAGAGTACATTTATTATTGGATAGGAAAATGGTCAATACTTCAAGAGGCTCCCTTTGTTATCTCCCAGAAGTAAGCAGAATCCATGTGCAGACTTGAGATGCAGGCACATTCCCCTCTGTGCCCATGAGGGAGTTCCAGACAGAGCCCTGGCAGCATGGGAATGCCAGTAGAGCACTGAGAAGTCAGAAGTTTATTAACAATTCAGAACAAATACACTGATTGGATGTGCTTGCTTATCTGGATGTGCTTGCTTATCTTTGGGGGCATTTTGCTGTGAACTTCTCATGTATTGGAAAATGGCACCACCAATGTCGTAATTATTTTTAAGAAATGAAATTATTTAAACAGGCTAATAAATGCAGACCCTGCCACTGCTCTGCATAAATCTGGATGTATTAGCAGATTCCGTAGATGGGTCTGCAAGCAGCTTTTCTCATTAGCAGTATTAACTGCATTTTCCCCCTTTCTCCTTCCATTTGAAGACAGAATGTCCTGAGCAGTAATGATTAGCTAGACAGGAGCAGGTAAAGCTATGAGTTTATTTCTGGAAAGAAATAGGAATAGAAAGAAGTCTTCGAAGGTCTCTCTCCAGACATAAAGCAGTGAGATTCCCTCTTTGCATTCCCAGTCAAGCCTCTTCTACCAAAAAAGAAAAAGTATAAAAATGAAAAGTATAAAATTACAAGGACCTGGTTGGAAATTATTTCAGATGAAATGGTATACCAGCGCTGATAGACACCTGTTTGCTGACCATATGGAAGGTAGTATGGCCAAAGAGAGTAGGTGTTTCAGTTTGGAAAGCCTGAGTTCACACCATGCTTCCTCTTTTACACCTACTTATTGTATGGGTAACTCACTTGAACCTTTCACTGGCTCAGGCAACTCTCTTAAGATTATAAATTCCAGAGCAGGTACTAATTTATATTGGCAAAAGGAGTTTTTTCCTTGCACCAATGAAATTATAGGTCTAGACAAAACAAAATTACTAGTAATACTACTATGGGATTCTCAGGAGGAAAGAGTATGTGCATGATGCCTTCTCTCAACCCCTAGGGAGTAAACAACCACAAGCAATAACAAAACCCTACACTGGGTTTCTTACTGATTGAGTGATATTTTCTTAATATTTTATTTATCTAGTTATTTATTGCCATTGAGATGCTTGTGTCCATATGTGTGTATATGTGTGTACATATATACACACTCAAAAATATACATACATATACACATATATATACACATATGTAATATTTTATTTTTCCCAGTTACATGTAAAAATAATTTTTAACATTTGTTGGGTTTTTTTTTACTTTCAAATCTCTCCCTCCTTCTCTTTCCCCTTATTAAGGAGGCAAGCAATTTGACATAGGTTATACATGTTCAGTGTGCTAATGCTCCTCATCATCCTAGGAATGTGACCCAGGCCTGTAACCCAAGTCTATGATCCCAATCCACATATGGGCAATGCAACAGAGTTCTGCAGCCAGTGCCAGTAAAGTGACCCCTGTAATCTTCTTCTGACAGTTGTCACACCCCCTCACCATCTGTGAGCTAAGAGTTTCAGAAACTGCTGCTGTTGATTCCATATCCTCCAAGGCCTGCTGCTGACTTGTCAGGGGGTTGTCTGTACTAGACTGTGCTCCACTGCCACCCCACCATGACAGACCTTTCCTGTAGACCTTCTAATGGGCTGGAAAATTGTTTCACCTTATCGTTTTGCGGGTTCTGCCACTTCAAAATTCATTTTGAGGTGTTATTTAAAGTTATTTGGAGGGAAATTTAAGAGAGCGCAGGTGAGTCCCTAATTTTTCTTTAATATCTTGGTTCTCCCCTACTCTGGAGTTTCTTTTCTAAATGGAATTTAACTGTAAACACAGGTGAACTACTGTATGTGAAGTGGAAAGAGAGCTGGATTTGGAGTCAATGCCCTGTTTTCAAATCCCTATTTTGTTTCTTACTATGTGAATGCTCCTAGAAGGGACATTTCTCACAGACTCTCAATTTCCTCTCATTTACGATGAATAATTTGGATGAAGTGATCTCTCAAATCCCTCCAATTCTAAATCTATCGCCATTTGGTCATCTGAGTATCTATACTCATAGGAATGGCAGGGACCCACCTCATGAGTCATGGTCAACTGGCTGATCAAACAGAGGACACATACCCCACTCCTTGAAGGATCCAGATATCTCTAGTGGGGAAGGAGGAACAGACAGAAGTTGCTGCCATAAACTTGAGGTTCACATAGGTAGATCCCCTCAGATCATTCATAAGCTTCATGGTCAGCCCTGCTTTCCCCCAGCCTCATATTCCCTCATTCCCGCCAATCTATTATCTGTAAGGTTCTGTGTCACACACAAAAATTAGAAATTCTTCCTCTGAGACAAGGTTTCATAACTTTTTTTGTGTCTGGGAGCAAATTAAGACATCACCCTCAAGATATCATTGGTCCTCTTCTAGAATGAAGAATGAGAACAACAAAATAAATTACTTAAGATGACAAAGGAAAACAAATGTTAGTGAAAACAAAGATACAATTTTTCCCCATTCAAGTTCATGGGACCTCTGAAACAAACCCATCAAGAGGGTTAGATTAAAAACCCCTAATTTAGGTAATCATAATAAGGTAATCACAGATCTGTGGCTTCCTCTACAGGAAACCAAGGAGTATGTCTAAGCTGTGTCTACCAGTCCTGAAAGAAAAGAACTCGTGGTCACGACTTGTGAAACTGGAAACTAAGGAGAGAATAGATTGGTAATAAAGTGGAAGGCAATGTTAAAGGAGATTACTCCCAGTTTGAAATCAGGCCGTTGCTAGGAATGGAAAAGGAATCAGTGTTGTACTCAGTAGCTCTGTGCACTCAAGCTATTTCTCATTAATCAATCTGTGTCAAATAGAGTTTTGGCCAGGGTTTGGCCCCCACCCTCTTTCAGGCTCCTTACTGCTGTAGCCCTTCACATACCTGCCTTGAGAGCCGAAACTCAGCCCCACAGAGCTAAGAGCACAATATCCTGCTAGGAGAAAAGAATTGTGTGGCAGGTGCCCCCATCTTTGTCCCTCTATGACTTGGCAGCAGTTGCTGTTTTCTAAGTGGGAGGCTATCCCTGCTGCCTCTTTCTTTTCTTTCCAAGTTATGAGAATCTCCTGTTTATTATTATTATTGCTGAATCTTAACAGAGTCTGTATCTTTTCAGGGGAGTGGCACTAGAGATGGTAAAAGAGACAATATAGATAATATCAGACTAGAATGTGTAGAAGAATATATCTTAATCATCATTGCCCATGTATATTTATTGAGGGTCTTCTGATGCTATAGCAAGTTTTAGTTTCCTTCTGTCTCAAAAACTGTGGCTCTAAAATTGGCCCTGGACTCATGAAATCACAGACCATTTGACATAGGAAGGTACTTCAAAGACCATTAGTGTGATATTGTAAAAGGAGGACTGAACTTAGAAGAAGAAAATGGTTCGGATATTGTCTGTGATACTCACTAGCTCTGTGAGCCTAAGCAAGTTATTTCTCACCTCTCTTTTCTTATCTTGTAAGGCAGAATCATATTACTGTCTTCCCAGGATTGTTATAAGGTACAAATGAGACAATATCTGTAAAGCTCTTTGCGAAGCTCAAAGATCTAAGTAAATATCAATTATTGTTATGCAAACCCTCATTTTATAGCCAAGATGGTCAGATAGGTGAAGAGACATTCACAAAGTCATTCAACTCTGTTTTGCCTCTGAGTGTGAAGGATGAGTGAGGCCACCTGGCCACCATTTGAAGTGACTAGGTCTAATCATTCTGAACTCATCTAGAGAGCACAAGAGGAGAGCAGAATCAACATTTGGGGCTGCACACACACACACACACACACAAACACACATACATACTGTAGGGAACAGAAGGAACCAAGAAATGTAGTAATGCCAAATTGCAAATGGCTTCATTGAAGAAGCTGTGGTATGAAAAAGTGTCAGGTGCAAGTAATCCCATCAGAAGAGAGACAGGGATTGGTAGCAATCTGAACAGTCATCTTTCTTCTTTTTTGGTGCTTGTGCAGTGCTCTATATCCATGGGCACTTTTTCCAGTATGTAACTCTTTAGAGGCTGTAGTATAGTAGAAGGAAGGAAGGAAGGAAGGAAGGAAGGAAGGAAGGAAGGAAGGAAGGAAGGAAGGAAGGAAGGAAGGAAGGAAGGAAGGAAGGAAGGAAGGGAGGAAGGGAGGAAGGGAGGAAGGAAGGAAGGAAGGAAGGGAAGGAAGGAAGGAGGGAAGGAAGGAAGGAAGGAAGGAAGGAAGGAAGGAAGGAGGGAAGGAGGGAAGGAGGGAAGGAGGGAGGGAAGAAGAAAAGAGAAGAGAGAAGAGAAGAGAAGAGAAGAGAAGAGAAGAGAAGAGAAGAGAAGAGAAGAGAAGAGAAGAGAAAATTTGGCAGTTAACTTTATCATGAATCCAACAATAACAGGAAACATTCTTTCATGGAATTTTTGGTCACTTTGTATTGCATCACTCATTATAAAACAAGAACTTTGTAGGGTTTACCAGAAGGATAGTTCATCTGTCTCTAAAGCAGTATTTAACTCTATCAAAAGTAAAGTGCAAGCAAAGCTTTGGGAGATGCAAGATTCTTGGCTCATTAAGAAGGCAGATGAAATTCAGTTTTACACTGATAGTAACAATCCAAAGTGCTTTTATAATCCCTTGAAAGCTATTTATGAGCAAAAGACCTATGGTGCATCTCAACTAGACAGTGCTGATGATGGTGCCTCATTGATTGTTGATAAAGATGTCATTCTAGAGAAAATGGGCTGAACACTTCCACGGCATTTTCAATAGACCATCATCAACCAATGCTGAGGCCACTGACCATACACATCAGGTTGAAGTCAATCCCTTTCTAGCTAAATTTCCAACTGAAGAAGAGACTTTGAATTCTATTAGGCAATATTAAGCAAATCACCTGTTGTTGATCTGATACCAGCTGAAATTTGCAAGTCAAGGGATCTACCACTCATGCAAAATCTTACTGAAATCTTCTGGGTTATAGGGCAAGAGGAGATTATCCCACAGGAGTTCAAGGATGCCTCCATTGTTCATCTCTATAAAGGAAATGAAAATAGGTTGTTCTGCAAAAATCATGGGCAGGGGGGAGGGGAGGTGTCATTTCTGTCAAGATTCTTGCCAGAGTCCTCCTTGATAAGCTGATCCTTCACCTGGAAAATGATCACCTACTAGAGAGTCAGTGTGGCTTCAAAAAGGTCCAAGAAACAGTCAAAGGTGTTTTCTGCCCAACAACTCCAAGGGAAATGCCAGGAGTAGAACAGAGGTCTTTACACAACATGTGTTGATCTGACTAAGGCCTTTGATACTGTCCTAATGAGAGCTTGTGAAAGATTGTGGCAAAATTTGGTTACCTGGAGAAGTTCATCAGTATTGTATGCCAGTTCCACAATAGCATTCTTGCATTGGTTCTGGATAATAAATGATGTTCTAGTCATAGTGCTTTTCCAATCACCAATGGAGTGAAGCGGGACTGTGTGCTTGCTCTCATGTTTTTTAGCCTGATGTTTTTAGCAGTATTATCAAACACCTTCAACAAAGGACAAAATTATCACCAAGCTTAGCTACCTCACTGAGCCAAGACTAAAGTGGAGGAAGAGCTCGTGTGTAACTTTTTCTTGGAAGATGATTTTATGCAGCCTCTGAGGCTGAGGTACAACAGAGTATGGATCAATTCTCTGTCACTTGTGCTAATTTTGACCTGACAATGAACACCAAGAAAATAGAGGTTCTCCACTAAGCATCACCACACCATCCATCAGCGGAATCATCAGTTATAGCAAATGGAGAAATTTTGAATGCCATGGATAGTTTCCCATACCTTGGTAGTATACTTTCCAGGTATGTACACACTGATGATAAGGTTGAGACACACATTGCCAGAGCTAGATCCAGTGTTTGGGAAGTTCCAAAGCTAAGTATGGAAGAGAAGAAGTATTAGACTGCCTACCAAACTGAAGGTCTATAGAATAATTATGCTTACTTCATGGTTGTATGGCTGTGAGACCTGGACATGTGCCATGCCAGGAAAATTCATCTCTTCCTTTTGAATTACCTTAGGAAGATTCTAAAGATGACCTGACAAGATAAGGTACCAGACACTGAAGTCCTTTCTCAAGCTAAACTGCCAAGCATTCAAGCTCTACTGCAGAGAGCACAATTCTAATAGTCCGGTCACATTGTTTGAACGCCAAACATACATCTGCTTAAAAGACTATTTTATGGAGAACTGTGAAATTTACAAGGTAGGGGGTCTACTGCTCATGCAAAATCTGTCTGAAATCTTCTGGGTCATATGTCAAGAGGAGAATATCACCCAGGAGTTTGAGGATGCCTCCATTGTCCATCTCTATAAAGGAAAAGGAAATAGGTTATCCTGTGAGGGAGGGGAGGGTCTCTCAGTCATTGCTGATACATGCTCATGCAGAGGTCAGAAGCAGTAATACAAGGACATTCTTAAGATCTCTATGAAGAATTGTGGAATCAATTGTGAGACATGGGAGACACTAGCATAGGACCACCCAGCATGGCAAGCCAGTATTAAAGAAAGTCCTGTTCCATATGAACAAAACATTATTGCAGTAGCTTAAAAGAAAAGTGATATACACAAATTTAGAGACATCTCCATTCTAAATGTTCATGTGAACTATTTGTGCGTGACCTGTGGTAAAGCTTTCTAAACTCCTATTGGTCTAATTGTCCACAGTCAAATACGCTGAGCCTTGATCCTGATATAATGATGTCATTTGAGTCCTCTTCAAGAAAAAAAAAAAACAACCAACCAACCACTAGCTCATGAGCTCATGATAAGCACTTGCAAGAAGACAATCATGAAAATAATTTCAAGTTATATACTATCATCTATTGTAAAGGATGAAGAGATATAGAAAATATATGGAGCATTCAAGAAAACTCTTTGAATTAAAGTATAATAAAATACTCTGACTTCAGTGCAAAGATGAGTATAGGCTAGGATGGTAAAAAAAAAAAAAACACACATTGAGAAAAAAAATGGCCCACAAGTATGAAATAAGAATCAGTGATTTGTAGAATTTGCAGAAGAAAAAAGTATGGAGGTTGTTCTGAAAGTCTTTGTGTAGGCTTTTTTTTTAACATTTTTATTTAAAATTTTAAGTTCCAAATTTTATCTCTCCCTTCCTTCCTCCCTTTCTCCATCCCTCCCTCAGACAGCAAGCAACCAAATATAGGTTATACCTGTGCAATCATGTAAAACATTGCCATATTGGTGATTTTGTACAGAAGGACTTGAATTAAAAGAATGAAAGTTAAAAACAGCATGCTTCAAGCCATATTCAAATGGTATCAGTCCTTTCCCTGAAGGTGGACAGTTTGCTTCATCATTAGTCCTTTGGAATTATCTTGGACCATTTTATTGCTGAGAATAGCTAAGTCATTCACAGTACTTCATCAAACAATATTGCTATTACTGTGTACAACATTCTTCTGGTTAAGTTCACTTCACTATGCATCAGTTCATTTAAGTCTTTCCAGGCTCTTTCTGGAACCATCTTTCTTGTCAAGTATAATAGTACAATAGTACTCCATATTTCATTACATTCATGTACTACAACTTGTTCAGCCATTCCCCAATTGATGGGGATCCCTTTAATTTCCAATTCTCAGCCACCACAAAAAGAGCTGCTAGAAATATTTTTGTACAAATAGATCCTTTTCCTTTTTTTAGATGTCTTTGGGATATAGACCTGGAAATGGTGTTGCAGGATCAAAGGGTATGCCCAGTTTGAACATAGTTTTTTGAACATAGTTCCAAACTGCAGGATCAAAGGGTATGCACAGTTTGAACATAGGCTTTTGAACATAGTTCCAAATTGCTCTCCAGAATGATTAAATCAGTTCACAATTCCACCAACAATACATTAGTGTTCCAGGTTTCTCACATCCCCTCCAACATCCAACATTTTTCCTTTTGTTTCGTATTAGCCAATCTGATAGGTGTAAGGAGATGTTTCAGACTTGTTCTGATTTCCATTTCTCTAATCAATAGTGATTTTAGAGCATTTTTTCATATGACTATAGATATGTTTGAAAACTGCCTGTTCATATTCTTTGACCATTTCTCAATTAGGGAATGACTTGAACTTTTTATAAATATGGCCAGTTCTCTGTATAATTGAGAAATGAGGCCTTTATCAGAGATACTTATTGCAAATTTTTTTCCAGTTTTCTGTTTCCTTTGTAAGTAAAATTGCATTATTTGTGCAAAAACTTTGTAATTTTATATAATCAAAATGATCTATTTTACATTTTATAGTGTTCTCTTTATCTTCTTAAGTCCTAAATTCTTCCCTTATCCATAAATATGACAGATAGATTATTCCATGCTCTCTTAATTTGCTTGTTGTATCCCTTTTAGGGGAAAATTATATACCCAATTTGACCTTACTTTGGTATAAAATGTGAGATATTGGTCTATACTTAGTTTCTGCCATACTGTTTTCCAGTTTTCCAAACAGTTTTTGTCAAATAATCAGTTTTTGTTTTAAAGTTTTGATCTTTGGGTTTATCTTATACTGGATTGCTGTGGCCATTTACTACAATATAATTTATACCTAATCTATTCCACTGATCCACTACTCTATTTCTTAACCAGTACCAGATTGTTTAGGTAATTATTGCTATATAATACAAGTTGAGATCTGGTATAGCTACACCACTCACTTTTGCTTTTTTTTGATTTCCCTTGATATCCTTGAGCTTTTGTGCTTCTACGTGAATTTTGTTATTTTTTTATAGTCCTTTATAATAATTTTTTACAGTTTGACTGTATGGCACTGAACAAATAGATTAATTTAAGTAGAATTGCCATTTTTATTATATTGGCTCAGCCTACCTATGAGCAATTAATATTCTTCCAATTATTTAGATTTGACTTTATTTGTGTGAAAAATATTTATGTTCCTATAGTTCCTGTGTTTGTCTTGGCAGGTAGACTCTCAAGTATTTTATATTGTCTACAGTTATTTTAAATGGAATTTCTCTTTCTATCCCTTGTTGCTAGTCTTTGTCAGTAATATATAGAAATGCTGGTGATGATTTATGTGGCTTTATTTTGTATCCTGTGACTTTGCTAAACTTGTTAATAATTTCAGGGAGTTTTTTAGTTGATTCTCTAGTATTTTCTAAGTATAACATCATATCATCAGCAAAGAGTGAGAATTATCAAGTTTTGTTTCCTCATTGCCTATTCTAATTCCCTTAATTTCTTTTTCTTCTCTTATTGCTATAGCTAACATATCTAGTACAATATTAAATAATAGCAGTGATAATGGGCATCCTTGCTTCACCCCTGATTGTACTGCGAAGGCGTCTAGCTTATCCCCATTACAGATAATGCTTGCTGATGGTTTTAGATAAATATTATTTATCCTATTTATTCCTATGTTCTCTTAGTGGTTTTAATAGGAACGTGTGCTGTATTTTGTCAAAGGATTTTTCTGAATCTATTGAGATAATTAAATAATTCTGTTGATTTTCTTATTGATATGGTCAATTATGCTGATACTTTTCCTAATAATGAACCAGTCCTGCATTCCTGGTTTAAACCCCATCTGGTAATAGCATATGATCCTTATAATATATTGTTGTAATCTCTTTACTAGTATTTTATTTAATTTTTTTTTTTTGCATCAATATCATGGGAAACAAGGGAAAGAGTTCTGTTTCCACAGGGTAAAAACTTTCAACTTTGAGTGGTGATAGTGAATCAGAGTTGTGACCTAGTATGGTCAGATTAAAAGTTGGAAACTTTTGCATAGGCTTCACAAGCTGTTTTAGGGGAAGCCTATCAGAGAGGAGAACATTAAGTCACATGGCCAATGGATGGTGGGTCAGGAAGTCCAAAATTGTGAACCATATAAAGGGCTTGGATTGGTCTGAACAAATCATATTCTTCCTTTAGCCTTACTTGGGAGCTACCTGTTCATTCAGAGGTAATGAACAGAGAAATTAATAAAAGCTTTCCTGATTTCACAAGTATTGTTCTTTGTTTAAGGTAAGCATGTTTCTCACAATTGGGAGCTGTTGGTTATGCTCATTTCTCACAATTTCATTGAAGAAATTGATCTATAATTTTCTTTCTCTGTTTTGGTTCTTCCTCCTTTAGGTATCAGCATCATATTTGTGTCATAAAAGGAATTTGGTAGGACTCCCTCTTCAGCTATTTTTCCAAATAAATTATATAGTATTGGGTTATTCTGGGTATTCTGTTATTCTGGGTACTTTATATATATATATATATATATATATATATATATATATATATATATATATATATATATATATATATATATATTCATTCATTTCATTTAGATTGTCAATTTATTGGCATATAATTGAGCAAAATAGCTCCTAGCAATTGTCTTAATTTCCTTTCCATTAGTGGTGAATTCATACCTCTCAATTTTGATATCTGTAATTTGGTTTTCTTCTTTCCTTTCTTGAATCAAATTAACCAATGGTTTATCTATTTTATTGAGTTTTTCATAAAACCAGCTTCTATTTCTATTAGTTCAATGATTTTCTCACTTTCAATTTTCTTAATCTCACCGTTGATTTTCAAGATTTCCAACTTGTTTAATTGGAGATTTTAACTTTTTTTCTAGTTTTTTTAGTTGTATTCCCAATTCATTAATCTGCTTTTTCTCTATTTTATTGATCTAAACAATTATAGATATGAAATTTTCCCTAAGTACCACTCTGGCTGCATTTTGTAGATTTTGATCTTATTGCTATAATTTTCTTTAGTGAAATTATTGATTGTTTCTAGGATTCCTGATTTTAGGAATAGATTATTTAATTTCCAATTAATTTTTAATATTGCTTTCCATTGTCAATTATTGAATGTAATTTTCATTTCATTATAATGTGAAAAGGATGCATTTACTATTTCTGTTTTTTCTGCATTTGGTTATGAGGTTATATCCCAACACATGGTCAGTTTTTCTGTAGGTGCCACAGAGAAAAAGATGTATTCTTTTCTCAAGCACCACTTGGTTATTGTTTGGGTCCTGATGTCTCAGAGTGAATGTAAAGAGCAACTGTTTCTGTTTTGGCCAGAAACGCTGAGAATCTTCTCCTCCCAGAATGATTTTTTTTTTATTATGTAAAAGAGGCCATTCCTTATTTAATTATTTATCTAGCCTTCATCACTGAATGGGCATTGCTTCAATCAAACTGAGACCTAGGAAAGCCCTTAGCTTAATAAAGTCAAGGTCTCCCACTGCATCTGAGGCCAACCCCAGTTGTCATCTTGTTGTCCTGATCTGTATCTTGCCAGTGGGCCCAGATAGCTCCAGAGGAGAAAGTGAGGCTGGAGACTTTACACAGTCCTCCCTCACTTCAATCCAATTCACTTGCAAGTCATTGCATCGACATCCTGGTGTTCTGGTCCTCTTTGAGACCAAAGGTTAAGTAACAACAATAACAATATTCCTTTCTATTTCCATTCACTTTTCTCCAGATATCTATGGTATCTAACTCTTCTAAAAATTCTATTCACCCTCTTAACTCCTTGACTGCTTATTTTTTGGTTAGAGTCATCTAATTCTGAGAAGGGAAAGTTAAGGTCTCCTACTAGTATAGTTTTATTATGTATTTCCTCTTATAACTAATTCAACATCTCCTTCAATAATCTAAATGCTATACCATTTGGTGCCTATATGTTTAGTATTGATATGGCTTCATAGTCTATGCAAGCAAGATATGATTCCTTTCCTTATCACTTTTAATTAGCTCTATTTTTGCTTTTGCTTTGTCTGAAATCATGATTCCTACCCCTATTTTCTTTGCTTCAACTGAAGCATAACAGATTCTGCTCTAGCCCTTTACCTTTACCCTGTGTGTATCTCTCTGCTTCAAAAGTTTTTCTTGTAAACAACATGTTGTAGGATCCTGGTTTTTAATTTCTTCTGCTAAACACTTCTCTTTTATGGGTGAGTTCATCCTATTCATGTTTAGAGTTATGATAACTGTGTATTTCCCTCCATGCCATTTTCCCCTTATTTACCCTTTTCTCTCTTTTACCCCCCAAACTTTCTCTCCTCACAAGTGCTTTACTTCTGATTACCACTCTCCCCCAATCTTTCCTCCCTTTTATCAGTTTCCCCACCACTTTTTATTGTACTCTTCCCTTTTAACTTCCTTATAGGGTAAGATAGATTTCTGTATCCAGTCGGATGTGTATATTATTCCTGCTTTGAGCCAGTTTTGATGAGAGTAAGGTTTCAGCTTTGCCTGCCACCCCCACTCCTATCTTCCTCTCCTTTATAATAGCTCTTTCATTCTCCTTTCGTGTGGGATATTTAACCCCATTCAATCTATCTTCCTCCTTCTTCTTCCATTGTAATTTCTTTCTCACCTCTTTATTTTGCTTTTTGTAGTAACATCTCTTCAAAATCACCTTATATCCACACCCTCTGTCTCCATATATCCTCCTAACTGTTCTCATAGTAATAAAGTTCTTAAGAGTTACAGGTATTATCTTGCCACATAGAAATATAAACAGTTTAACTTTATTAAATTTCTTTGTTTTCTCTTTTTTGTTTCTTTTTTGCCTTTTTATGTTCCTCTGAGTCTTATATTTGGAGGTCAAACTTTTTATTGAGCTCTGGTCTTTTAATTAGAAATGCTTTTCATTAAAGGACCATTTCCCCCTGAAAGATTATATTTAATTTTTCTGGATAGGTGGTTCTTGGTTGTAATCCTAACTCCTTTGCCTTCTGGTGTATCATATTCTAAGACTTTCAGCTCTTTAATGTGGAAGATGCCACATCCCATAGTTGCACAATATTTGAATTGTTTCTTTTTTATTGATTTCTATGCTTTCTCCTTGATCTATGAACTCTGGAATTTGACTATGATGTTCCTAGAAGTTTTTATTTTGGTATCTCTTTCAGGCAGTGATCTATGGATTTTTTCGATTTCTATTTTGCCCTCTGTTTCTAATATGAGGACAGTTTTCTTTGATAATTTCTTGAAAGATGTTGTCCAGGATCTTTTTTCTGTATCATAGTTTTCAAGTGTCCAGTAATTCTTATATTATCTCTCCTGGATCTATTTTCTAAGTCAGTTGTTTTTCCAATGAGAAATTTCACATTTTCTTCTCTTTTTAACTTTTTTGAATTTATTTTATTATATCTTGATATTTCATAGAGTCATTAGTTCCCAATTGCTCAATTCTAATTTTTAAGTTATTATTTTTTTTCAGTGAGCTTTTGTACTTTTTCCATTTTTGGACAATTCTATTTTTTAGGAAGTTATTTTTCTTGGTGATTTTGTTATATATCTTTTCCTGTTCTATTGATTCTGCTTTCATGATTCCCTTGCATTACTCTTGTTTCTTTGCCCAATTTTTCTTCTACATCTCCAATTTGCTTTTTAAAATCTTTTCAAAGTTCTTTTGGGCCTGAGACCAAATTACATTTTTTTCTTTGAGGCTTCACAGTAGACATTTTGACTCTATTGTCTTCTTCTAAGTTTATGCCTTGATTCTTCCTGTCATCATAGTAACTTTCTCTATTCAAGTTCTTTTTTTGGTGTTGTTTGCTTATTTTTTGCCTTTTTTGTGACACAGTGTTTTTATGTGAGAATTGGGCTTTGGGCCTGCATTGTCCCAAGCTTTTAGTTCTGGGACTTAGCATCTTACTGCTGGCTTTCACTGGGTTTCTGGGCTTAGCTGTTCAGTTTCAATGGAGGCTAGACTATCTTTCTGGCTTGTAGTGGGGGGCAAGGTCTCTCTTTTGGGTTTCCTTGGGTGTAGGGTTTAGTTGATGTTTTGTACCAGGGATGGGGACCTGCTGCTTGGTTGCTATGGAAATAGAGTCTCTCTGCTGGCATTCTCCATGGGCAGGACTCACCACTGGGGAAGGGCTTCACTATTGATCAGCAATGAAGTCAAGGTCTGACTGGTAGCTTGTACTGGGGGTGGGCTCTCTCAGATGGGGTCTTACTACTGTGCACAAACTGTTCACTTGCCTAGGGGGCCACTGGTTTGAAGTAGGATGGGGCCTTGCTAATAGATTGTCCCAGGTTTGGATCCTTGCTACAAGCCCCCTGATGTAAGGCTGGCTGCTGCTGCTGCTCTTAGACCTCGCTCCCCTCTCAGTAAAATATACTTTCTTTCTAGACTGGTGAGCTGTTTCCCTGCTCTTTGACTAATTCTAAGATGACTTTCTAGTTGTTTGGAGGGGAATTTGGGAGGACTTCAGAGGCTTCCTTCTTCATTCTGCCATCTTGTTGCTAGATGTCCCTTAGGGTAGTTTTAAACTACTAAAGTTTAAAATTATACCAAAACTTTTGAAATTCCCCATATAATGTGAATACTTTTGTTGAAAGGAGTGTTGAGAAGCCCTGAACTTGGTACCAAATGCAATCATAAAACATTAAATTGAGAATGATTGTTTATTGATTTTGAAATCAGAAATGATTGCTAATTGATATAGAAGCCATTTCCAAATAAGTCAAATCATTAACTCATTAGAAAAAAGAATAAAATTAGTGACAAACTAGGAGAAAGAAATAAAATGTTACTATATCATGTACAATTGAACTCTTCATTGTCATTTTTAAACAGCTATACTAAAAGAATGGGAATTGATAAATGAACAGATATCGACATTAACTACTACTGTTTACTAAGACAGTTTAACCTAATATAAACCCAGCACTTTAACAAAGAAACCTAAAGAGAACAAAAATCATTTCAATTGACCTCCTTTGCAAAAGGAAAATATTTAACATGTTAAATTAATTAAATTAATATTAAATTAAGTACATTAAAATCAGATTAAATATTAACATACTAATATTGAACATTAAATAAGCTATACTTATTTAAAAATATGTTTTTGTTTATAAGATCTCACAAAAGAAGTAGGTAGAAAATCAGCTAATCAACAGAAAAAAGCAATACAGAAAAACAAGCTTAACAGAAAGTTTTATAATATGCTCAACAAACTAAATCATTCCATGAACATTTAAGGATGATATTGAAAGGAAGACACTAAATGTAAGAAAAATAGAAAAGATCTGTAATAATTTTTGTAATAAACTCTTGGCTCCATCATGTATAGTGTATCTGGAAATGTCATTTAGTATATAGGACATATAGGAGTTAAAAAGACCTGAGTTTTAATCTGTCCTCAGAAATTACTATCTGTGTGACCCTAGAAAAGTCACTTAACCTCTACATACCTTATGTGTTTTGCGTAAAATGAGGAGATTGGTCTTGATGATTTCTAAGATTCCTTCCAGTTCTAAATATGTGATCTTATCCTATGATCCACTATATTTGGACTCAGTCTATGGCCCACCATATTTGGACTCAGTCTATGGTCTAGCATTGGAAAAATGTCCTTCTGACTATTTCGCACACCTGACATTTGATCTCCTATCTCCATGTCTTTGCACAATCTGTCTCCTATGCCTGAAATATGCTTTATCCTCACATTCATCTCTTAAAATCCCTTCTTTTCTTCAAAACTCAATTCAAATGCCACTTCCTACATGATGTCTGTCCTGAGTCAACATTGTTCCCTTCCCATATTGTGCCACATTTGCTTTGTACATGTTTTTTTTATTTATTTACTTGGGTATATGATACTTTTTTCCAATAAAATCTATGTTCTCCAAGGATAAGGACTGCATCACTATTGCTATATTCCTAGTAACTAGCAAGGTACCTGCCATATTTTAGTCCCTTAAGAAATTATTTTTGAGTGAGTGAGAACAATCTGCACATATATTTGGGACATCTTTTTGAAAGTATCAAATGGAAATGGGAACTTGCTTATAAACAATTTTCTAAACAAAACATTTTCATAATCAATCAATTGACTGATAAGGTAGGAGATTCAAGATCTTGCTGTGTTTATTACTTTCTAACTACTTTGAAAAGCACTTATTTTGGTAAAGTGAAATATTGTCTAGAAGATTTTTCTCCAACAGGCATTGAGATGGTATAGTAGATGAAGCACAAGGCCTGGAATCAGAAAGATCTGAGTTCAAAACGAGCCTTAAACACATACTAGCTGTGTGACCTTGAGCTAGTCACTTAACCCCTGTTTGCCTCAGTTTCTTCATCTGCAAATGGAAATAATAATAGCAGCCCAGATAATAAATAATCAAACATTGATAAACCCTTTTATGGAACATTTAATAGAGGATATGAACAAATGATATAAGATTAGAAGAAATTACTTCTTTTAATATAAGTCATTTATAAAAATCAACCAATCAACAGGAAGTTAAGTGCTCTCTATGTGTCAGGCACTGGGATAAAAATACAAAATTGAATCAGTCCTCAAAACCCAAGAAACTTACACATGGAGCATATGACATCTTCACAGCTAAGTAAGCATGTGGTAGGAAGAGCACTAATGTAGAGTCAGAAAAGGTCTCTTGATGGAGATGGTGCCTAACTGAGAATCATGAAGGGAGATAGGGTTTCCGGGGGCAAGGAGAGAAGACAAAATAGCCTGTTCAAAAGCAAAGAGGTGGGGAATGAAATGTCTTATATGGGGAACCATAAGGAAATGAGTTTGGCTGGAATATAGAGGATATGAGAATAGACAATATATAATTAGCCTGGCAAAATAGGCTGGATCTAGCTAGATTATATAGAACATTGAATGACAAAAGGAGGAGTCTGTGTTTCATCATAAAGGCAATAGAGATTCACTGAAACTTCCTAAGTGACATAGATTTGTGCTTTTAAGGTATCATTTTGGAAATGATATGGAGGAAGAATTGGAAAGGTGGTTGTATGAGTGGAGAGAAGGGGATGGAGAGAAGACATATTAAACGAGGTTAATAAGACTTGGAAACTAATTGAATATGAGAGATGAGTGAGAATGTGAATTGGCAAGGGTGTTGAGGTTGTAAGTTGGGAGGACAGTGGTATGCTGAACAAGAACACAGAAGTTGTGAATAGAAGTGAATCTAGGAGAAAATATAAATTCTCCTTTATATAAGTGGAATTTGAGGTGCCTGTAGGACATCCAGGTAGAGATGTACATCAGACAGTTATGGAATCAGGACTGGAGCTTAGGAAAGAGTTCAGTGCTGGATATAGAGATATGAGTGTCAATCCAGATACTAAATTCCATGAATGATAGACTTGAACATTGACTTCAAGTTTCAACCCAACAGCCCAGCATCTTCAGGGGCTTTCTTCACTCCAGCTTAAATCCCAGTGGGACAACTATCTATTTTCTTTGTTGAAGATCAGTTTCCAAAATTTTTCCCATTCAAAACATCTTCCTTCTTTTCCCTATCTTTTCAACCTCCAAACCCTCCTCATAGGTCCTACTATATCAAGATGATCCTCAACATTTTTCACTTTACTCTCTGGCCATCTTCTTGAGCTGTTGTCCTGTTTACCCTCCTTTCTTCCATTCCCTTTCCCACTCTAGAACCATAAATCAAATGAAAACTGCCATTGTTACTGGAAAAGATATGCCAATCTACTTCCTATTGGCTCCACTCATCATCCAAGTAACTTTCCAACTAAAAATATCCCTCCCTAGACACCACTCCCCAAAATATGTTCTCTCTACATATCAGAATGTAAACTCCTTAATGCAGCAATTGTCTTTACTTTTGTGTCTGTATTCCCAGTGCTCAGCACAGCACTTAGTACTTAACACATATTGAATAAATGTTTCTCTTACTCATTCTCTTCCTCCACTTCATTCTCTTTTTCCTCTTTCTCCTGCTGCTCCCCCATTTTCTTCTCTTCTCACCTTTTTATAAACTCATCACTTGTCCAAGTTGCCCAGAAGAATAAAACATAATGAGGAAGATATAGAGTAAAAGGAAGTGACTACAATAAAAGATACCAAGACACTTTTCTTTCATGAAATAGTCTGTCTTCTAATTAATAATGGGGAAGAAAGAGGGAGAAGAAGGAAGAAAAAGAAGATGATGATGATAATGACAATGATGACAAAGAGGAAAGTGGTGGAGGAAAGAGTAGTAGGAAGAAGGCAACAATTGACTTAAAAGATACTTTAAGGTTTTTGAAGTATTTTATATCTATTATCTCATTTAAGCCTCACAACACTGTAGAGGGACTCTTTCCTTCCTTACTAGGAGAATCAAATGCAGAATACTCAATACTTTCTATGCTCATGAAAGCAATAACATTCTAAGACAGAAAACACTGTTTAATAAAACTCGAAAATATGGACTATTCGATCTAGAAAAACTCAGAAGAAATTTAATCCATCCCCTTCATTTTACAGATTAAGAAATTAAGGTCTAGAATAGTTTGAGAACCAGAATAGGACAGTGATTTAAGAGATGTCATTCCGAAAGAGAATTCAAAGTGAGATTCAAGATGTGGAAATCACATGAGATACTGTCCTAGTGAGTACAGTAAAGAGAAAAATTCAGATAGAAAATGAAAGGCATTTGTGTCAGTTATGCAGCAATAAGTGGAAAAAGTAAATGTGGTAAGGGGGAAGAGAATCTGGCTAAACATCAGTATGGAGAAAATATGGAGACAGCATGAACAAATGGTCTATGTCACTGCCTTCAGAGGAAGCTGGGCAATGTGACTCAAGCTCTTGTGATGCTCTTGGGTTACTCTTCAGGGATCCTGGTTTACTGTCTAGCCAGAATCCAGAGCACAAGCTGACAGAAAGGACCAATTCAGAAGATGAAGGAGGAAAGGAGCTATTACTGTTAGTTCCCTATTTCAGCTTGTTCACTGGATGCTAAGCTTGCCTCTTGGATGTTCTGCTCTGCTACCTGTCAGTCTAAATTGCGGTACTTACTATCTACTTTCTGAAGATGGTAATGATAATGTATTGTTCTAGCATCTGTCACTTTGGCATCCCTACACAGGATAGTGAGCAAGGACATTACCTGGCAAGAAAAACTAACAGTCTCCCAATTACCCAATTACTCTTCTTCTCTGAGTCTTTTTCTTCTGTTTTTTTTTCTCTTCCAACTTTGTTGCTTGATACAGTGCTCATTGAGTGACTGAACATCATTATGATGCAGCAAGATAAGTGCTGGTTGATTCATCTAAATGTAGCATCACTAAAGCATCTCCCACTTTTAGCAAGTTCTTATTTGTTGTTTTTTTCTGCTACTTGCTACTGTTAGAGTTCAGGTTGCACCAGGAAAGAACTGAAAATGCTTGCCCCAACTACCTTGAATTTAGTTTTTTATTTATTTTTTATTTATTCTGCATAAGCATATACATTACTTATAGGTAAGTATGTATGTATATATGTAAATTTTTGTCTCCTTCAGTTTGTCTGTTTCTAAAAACCAAAAAATTTTGTTCATCTTTATATCACACAATATCTAACACAGTGTCTAATGCATAGTAGGTATTTTATTAAGTACAACTGATCTTGAACATTCATGCATTTAACTTTTGCAACCTCAAGCATTCACATGATTTTATTAGTAATCTCGTTTTCATTCTAAATTGGCAACCAAACACATTCACAGAAATGTGAAGTAGAGATAGTGTCAGAGGTGATATCAAGACCTCACCAGTCTCTCAGTGACTTCTGAGAGCAGCAACTGAAGTCCCAACAACCTTTGTCTTGGTTTTCAGGCAAAATATCACAGGCATGGGGGACATTTAAAGAAAATGCCCAGACTTGAGAGATGGAGTATCTTGTTCCTAGAACAGTCAGGAGGCCAGTGTCACTGGATCAAAGAATACATGGTGGGGAATAAGGTGTAATAAGACTGGTGCAATGGTAATTTAAATGGGAAGATCTTTTTCATTCATTAATAGGCCCATGTGACTTGCCTAGGTCACATGGAAGCCTGAGTCACATGAGTCTAAGTCACTTGGAATAGGAAATGGTGGAGCTAGAGTAGAGAAGAGAAAATTTTGTCAGAGCAGTCAGAACTGAGGAAGAGAGAAAAAAGCCAGCAATTGACTGGTGTGAGAGAGAGAACTTGCTTTTTATTTTGTTTAAGGGAGTCTGTTTGTGATTTATTTAAGGGAGCTAGTTTGTGTGAAGCCAAACAGAGGGAAGGCTTGAGGATGGTGCTGCCCTCTGCATGGTTACAGTGTATGGATTTCTTTGTTGCTATGAAGGATTTGACTTTCTGGTATATGAATAAATGTTTTGGTTCTGTCTTCCATGTGGAGAGTCTATTGTATTTTATGATTCAGAATTGTACTGGGATATTCATGGCCACCGTAGGTGCTGTGAATATCACGTTGGTGCTACAGTTGGAAAGGTAGGAGAGCATTAGGTTACAAAAGGTTTTGAATGCCAAGCAAAGCATTTTGTATTTGATCCTGGAGACAATATATAGAAAGTCACTGGGGTTTGTTGAGTGTGAGGGGGAGTAGGGTGTGACATAATCAGAACTGCACTTTAGAAAAATCATTTTATTGACTGAATGGAGCATGAATTGGAGTGGGAAGAGACTTGGAGCAGGCAGACCCAAGAGGAGGTTATTACAGGAATCTAGATGTGAGTTGATGAGGGCCTACACCAGAGGGGTGGCAGCATCAGAGGAGAGAAGGGAGCGTATTCAAGACATGTTACTGTGTTGTATAAAAAGTTCAAGACATAATTTCTGAGTAATTACTCATTTAGTTAATTATGCTAGCAATAATTAATAAAATGGATCAGTGACACTCTTGACTGCCAAAGTACCCTAAACTGAGCTCACTCAACACTAATATGCCCTTAAAAGAATGGGTGTTCCTGAGGGTGTCAATCAACTCTGATTGGTTAATAAGCAGTGAGAGAGAATGAATATTATAATGAGATGCAGACCTATTTTAATGAGGGCACATGAGCTACTGTCCTAATAAGTACAGTAAAGAGAAAAATTCAGATAGAAAATGAAAGGTGTTTGTGTCAGATATGCAACAGTAAGTGGAAAAAGTAAATGTGGTAAGGGGGAACAGAATCTGACTAGACATCAGTACAGAGAAAATATGGAGACAGCATGAACAAATGGTCTATGTCACTGCACATGACCGATTGATCACTCAGTCTTGGTCAAAGAGTCTTACCTATTTTCATATTTTTCATCCGACAAGGGAGAATCCACATTTTCCCAAACCTAAAACACAATGGGCCAGAATCCATCAATTCATCTAAACTAAAATTTCTTCACCATCTGAACAGATCTGAGTTTTCCCTCAGTTTCAGCCCTATACTTCAGAGGCTAAGTACGTATAGGGGCTGGTTTCTAAAGAAGAAGTAGAAAAGGGGAAGAACCTTGGTCTTAATTCAAGTAAATTATTAACATAAGAGGTAATTATTTCTCATTGCAAAGGTAAATTCAACAGACACTGGCCATTGCAGATTCCAGGATGACTCAGGTTTCAAGACTGAGGGCCTGGAAGGATGGAATTATCCTCTGTAGTAGGAAGCAAGGGGAGAGTTTAGGGGGAAAGATAATGAGTTCCTTTTGGGACACATAGAATTTAAGTTGTCTACTGGACACCCATTTCAAGATATTCAAAAGGCAGTTGGAGATGGGAGATGAGAAGTCAGCAGAGATATTGGAGCAGAATAGGTAGACTTGAAAATCATCAACATAAAAATGACAATTAAATCCATGGGAGCTGATGGCGTCGCCAGATGAAGTAACATAGAGGGAGAAGCAAAGAGGACAGAATCCTTAGGGACACCTACAGTTTAGACGACATGATCTGGAAGAGTGAGAAGAGGGCCTCCTCTCAATCTGAACCTGCTCCAAAACTCATCTCTGCATTTGAGTTTAGAGGAAAACATTTAAGCATTCTATTCTTTCCATCCAAAATAGCCCATTTTAAGTTTTCTAAGATATAGAGTAATTTATTCATATTGTGCTAAAGACAAGGAAACAATTCAGTAAGGGATATTAGACCCTCTTTCTTACATACTAGCTAAATGCTCTCATGTATACCACTAACTCCTTTTTCGTGTATGCCCAGTTTGACTGATAGGAAGCCTGCTCTGATACCTGACACATAGGTAAGAGTAGCCTCCTTTGATTGAGTGCCTGCATCTTTAAAACTGGTGAGACAGAATCATTCACTCTCTTTTCCACCCTTTTTTCAACTGTTTTTATTTTTCTGTGACTATTTTCTGTTGTGCTCAGTGTAGGCACCATGAGGGGGGCGCCATCTCCAGTTGTCCTGATTTATATCTGGAAGAGAAAGTGAGGCTCGTGACTTTGCACAGCCCTCCCTCACTTAAATTCAATTCACTTGTAAGTCATGGCATCACCTTGCTGATATCATGGTCCTCTGAGAATGAAGGACAAAAAAAAAAAACAATAAAAAACCTAGACACCATGAACTGAAGAGAACTGAACAGATGAGAAGTGAAGGAAAATCCTTCCCCTGCTCTTCCTCTTTAACCCAGCTTCTAGAAATAGGCGTGAGGATATTTACCCTCGATTTCAAGCCCAGAGCATGCCACACACTGAGGACTTCAATCACGAGGACCGTGAAGTTAGGATTGCAGACAGGGGCATACAGCCAACCAGTGTGGGATGGAAGGAAGCCCTGAGAAGCCCGGATGCCTGGGACTAAAGCCTGAGAAGGATTTGGATCTTGGAACTGGGACAGTGCTCTATGAGAAGTGAGTTAAGCTATGAACTGAATCTCTTCTTCCCCAGAGACTGATGTATAGGGATATGGGAGGTAGGGAAGGGGGAATTAAACCTCACACATGTTGAAGGAATAAGTTTGGATATTGGATAGTTGTGATTCTATCTTCTGAAGTAAATATTTGCCTAAAAGTTCAAGTTACACGTGTATAAAAACAAAAGAGTTCTAGCTCCAGCATTCAACTGTGGCATTTAAAAGGTTCAAGAGACAGTCTCTGGGTAATTTGGTCATTTTCCTTAATAAGGTCAGCATGTTTATAATAAAAGGATGGTCATTTGGAAATCTCTCTTATACCAAAGACCCCTCATGGTGGTGGGCTCAGAGTTTAAGAGCAGGTATTCCTTCAGGGTGGCAATCAATTATGATTGGCTAAAATTAATGAGAAAATTGATATTACACTGAGAGGGTGGGTTGTATTATAATGGAACATGTGACTTGGAACATGTGACTTGGATCACCCACTTGGTCAAAGAGAACTATTAATTTTAATATCACCTGTCTGACAAAAGGGAGAATCAACATTTACTCAGAATTGTCTGAGAAAACACAAAAAGTAGGAATCCTCCCATTAGCCTAAACTTAGCATTTCTTTTACTGTATTTGATTAGATCTTAGCCTGGATAAACTATTGCCTAAGATTTCCCACATTGGTTGAGAAACAGAAAAGGGAAATGGTCTCAGTACAATAATTATTAATAAATGAGAGAAATAATCGTTCGTCACACAACCAATGAACCTGTAAACAACTATTAAGGTTTTCCAATATGCCGGGCATTTATAACTTGATGTTACCTTAGATACTTCAGGATCCATTTCCCTTCTCCTCTTACACAATTTAAGTTTTGACCATGTATTATCATAGTATCCATGACTTTTAGTCCCAGTTTATAATTCTGCCTTTGCAAGACCACAACAGAACAATGAAATCTCAGAGTTGGAAAGAACTTCAGTGGCCATCCAGTATGACACATACCTGGACAAGAATACTGTCTTAACACATTTGCTCATTGTCACCCCACTGGATAGTGAGGTCCTTGAGAGCAGGGATTATCTTTGGCCTTTCCTTGCATCTCTAGTGCTTAGCCAAACACAAAGAAGGTGTTCAATCAGGTTTATTGACTGACTAAAACAAACCCAACAAATAGTCATTAGACCTTTGCTAGGAGACTTCAAGTGAGGAGTCAACTGCTCCTTCCCAAGGCAGTTTCTTCTACTTCAAGATGACTCTAAATATTAGCAAGTTTCTCCAGATAAAAATCTAAAATTTGCTTCCTTGGAATTTCCTTCATGGTCTCAGGTTCTACCCTCCATGGGAACATTCAGAGCATGCCCAATCTTCTTCCAAAAGATAGGTACTTTTTTAAATACTGGAATAAAACTATCTTGTTAGTCCCTTAATCAACAAATATATATTTATTAAGTCCATACTGTGGGTAGAGGGCCAGTTCTGGAGTAAGAAAGACCTGAGCGGAAAATGGTAAATATTGTTGAAGATATGGGGTAATTGGAACACTAATGCATTGTTGGTGGATCCAACCATTCTAGAGAACAATTTGGACTTATGTCCAAAGGGCTATAAACCTGTATTTACTCTTTGATTCAGAAATACCATTACACAGATCTGTATGCCAAAGAGATCATGAAAAAAAGGAGAAAAGACCCACATATACAAAAATATTTATAGTACTTCTTTTTATAGTAGCCAAGAACTGGAAATTGAGAGGATGCCCATCAGTTGGGGAATGGATGAACAAGTTGTGGTATATGAATGTAATGGGATATTATTGTTCCATAAGAAATGGGGAGCAGGCAGACTTTAGAAAAACCTGAAGAGACTTATATGAATTGATGCTGAGTAAAGTAAGCAGAACCAGAACACTGCATACAGTAACAGCAATATTGTATGATGACTAACTTTGTTAGACTTAGCCCTTCTCAGCACAGTGATTAAAGATAATTCTAAAGACTCATGATGGAAAATGCTATCCACATCCAGAGGAAAAACTATGGAATCTGAATGCAGATCAAAGCATACTATTTTCTCTTTTTTGTTGTTTTTTGTTTTTTCTTTCTTATGATTTTTCCCTTTTGTTCTGGTTCTTCTTTCACAACATGACTAATCTGAAAATGTTTAATATGATTGTACATGTATAGCCTATATCAGATTGCATGTTGTCTTGGGGATGGGGGAGGAAAGAGAAGGGGGAAATTTGGAACTCACAATCTTATAAAAGTGAATGTTGAAAACTAAAAATCAATCATTAAAAAAATTATTCTTTTGAAAAAAATAAAAAGAAAGACCTGAATTCAAATCCAGCCCCAGATACTTACTAGCTGTGTGACCTTGGGCAAGTCATTTAATTGCGTTTGCCTCTGTTTCCGCAACTGTAAAATGAGCTCGAGAAGGAAATGGCCGATCACTCTAGTATCTTGGACAAGAAAATGCCAGATGGGGTCATGAAGAGTCAGACATGACTGAAAAACAACTGAATATGCTAAGCACTTTGCTAAGAGTTGAGAATACAAAGAAAGGCAAAAACTGCCCCTGTCTTCAAGGAGAGTACATTTTAAAGGGATGGGGATGGGGAGATTACATATAAATAATTAGAGACATACACTGAGTAGATGAAAGGTAATCTCAGCAGGGAAGGCTCTAGAAGCTGGAGCAAGGGTAAAGAGAAGACAGTTCAAGACAGAGCTTCAAGGGATACATGTGGTCAGTGACCCCTTATATTCCTTACTAACTTGCTTCAGTTTCCTCTCATTCTGTCTTCAGTGAAAATGAATACCTTCCTCTCACAGAATAAGCTAAGTCTTTCCTACCTTCTTACACTTTAGCCCTTCTATTCTAGTAAACTTGCCTCCTCACTCTTCATTACACAAAACATTTCCAAAATTTCTCATCTCTATGCCTTTTCATTAACTGCTCCTTGTGCCTGGAATGCTCTCCCTTCCCATATCTGCTTCTAGGATTCCCTGGCACCCTTTAAGGCTCAGATTTAGCTGTGTTTTTTTGCAGGAAGTATATATCTAGTTAGTAAGCACTAAATAAACTTTTATTGACTGACTCAGCGACAATAATGTCTTTCTAGCTAATCTAAATCCCTTTTGCCTTCATTCAAGGTTATTTTCTCTTGTTTTCTGCAGTTTGAGACAAAAAGTTCCAGCCAACACCTTCATCAATAGCTGTTCCTCTGTGTTTATCCCTTGGTCTTTCTTCATCCAAAATTATCATGAATCTACAAGCTGGAAAGGATCACAGTGGCCATCTAATTCAATTAGTCCTTCATTTTCATAGGTGAAACTGAGTCCCAGGGAAATTTAGTGATTTGCTCTTATCACATATTCAGAGACTGAGGGGAGTCAGGATCTGAACCCAGGCCCTTCAACTGCAGGGCCATTTATCTTTCCACTATACCAAATATCTGAAGACAGCTCCCTGAGCAATTTACCAAAGCTTTAGTGGACTTCTGATAATTGTTAGTAGATGAAATCATGAATAAATATTTTCTTTCTTTCTTTTTTTATGTTTTATCTTTTATCTATATTTACTTTAAACTCTTTTACCTAAAAATCTTTTATCTATATTTGTCTTAAATATTTATATTTCATCTTTTTAGCTTTTATCTGGGTTTCTGTGAGGCCTATCACTTACTCCTTTGCTCCTAAAGTCATTCATTTGGACCTCTATTCAACTAGAACAGTTCTGAAACCATAGTCTGAGAACCCCTGGGAGTGAGTCCTTAAGACTCTTTCAAGGAGTCTGTGAGGTCAAAACCATTTTCATAATAAAACTAAAACATTTTAATTTCTAATATTGTAAATACTGTTAAATAAAACACATAAACAAAAGCACTTTGAGGAGTCCTTAATAGTTTTTGAAAGCATAAAAGAGTCCTGAGATGAGAAAATTTGAGAACCACTAAGCTAGCATGAATTCATTTTTTCATTTGCTAGCGTAAGTCCTTGAAAGTATGGATTATTTTAATTTTTTGTATTTGTATACCCCAGAACCTTGCAAAATGCCCGCCTGGTACATAGGATGTGCTTAATACATGCCTGTTGCTTTCTTACTTGCTTGACAAGCCATTTCCGATGGTTAAGAAAGTCTGAATGAATATCAGTCTTATTAATCTTATTTTCTCTGATGTCATTCTAGCCTCTCATCCTAAAGCTTTTTTTTTCTTTCTTCCCTTGGTCTCAGGTGCTTTGGTAGGTTATGACTGTGGCTAGTGAGGCATCTCACTCATCGTCATCACTAAAGCAGGTAACTAGAGCCCCAACTTCTGCCTCATTGGCATGTTCTAGGCAATGTAACTAGTTCTCATCCGCCACCTGGTGGTCACCACAGTCACTGCTGCCAGGGAGTCAGGAACATGGTTAAGAACCTGCCTGTTAAAGGAGCCCAGCATCCTTAGAATGAAAAAGTATTCCATGATAGCAGTAGCAGATTTTCATATTGCAGATTCGGGATTTTAGAACATTACCTTTGATTGCATATTGCAGATTTTAGATTTTAGACCATTAGCTAATAAACTCTAGCCACTCCTCTATAAAATGGGTCACAGGAGAGAAAGTTTTCCTTAAGCAAAACTGGGGAGGGTGTTTACTGACTATAGAAATCCTTGTCCTTTAACACTCCTAAGAGCATGTTTATCAAGACATACAATCTTCCATCTGCCTGCATCAATATACTGGATAGACTGAATAATTCTATTGATATGAATAAAGAATTTGAACTTCAGAAATTGAATGTTTTTCTCTCTTTATCACCACCATCCCCAAGTCCACTCGACTCCACAGTCTTTCTTGAACAGGACATCTTTTCTAAATCTCTACATTCTCTTTGGTTTTGTTGGGGGGGGGAACATGTTCCATAGACCAGCTAAAAATATTACATTTTTTTAGTCTTTTATGTAGTATTCTTGACATGAAGAACAGCTCAACATTTTATAGAAAGAAAACCATGGCATAAGGTTAAAGCTCTGGGTTTAGTCCTGGCTTTGGTGCAGATTTGCTGGGTAACTTCTGGGTAATCCCTTAGCTTCTCTAAATTTCAGCTTCCCCATTGATAAAAATAAGGGATTGAGCTAAATGAATCCATTGGTTCTCATCATCTTTAAAAAGCCAGATACCATCTATTAATTCTAGTAAGCTCCAACTCCAAGACTTTCTTAACCAAATCTAGACATTCCTGAGCTATATACAATGGGACCCAATTTTGCTACAGCAGAAGTGTAATCACCATTGAGCTGGATTTTTCTTCAAGAGGCATAAATCAGAAAGGATAAAAATGTGTCTTTACAATAAGTACTATCAACCCACAGCTATCTAACCACAAGTGGCAACAATTCTGATTCTACCAACATTAAAGGATTTAGGGAGAAAAAAAATTCAAGAGGCAATTTGGCATAATTGATTAAGTACTAGAGTTGGAGTCAGAAAGACCTACATTCAGATCCTTTCTTTAACATTTATTGGTTGTGTAATTCTAAGCAAGTCACAAAATCTCTCTAAGGCTCTATTTCTTCATCTATAAAATAGGCATGATAATAGCACCTACCTCACAAGGTTTTTTGAGAGGATCATATGATATAATGAATGCCAAGCACTGCAAGTTATGTTATTGTGAGCTGCTCTTTTTAAGAAAGATGTTCCCTGTGTCCATTTTTATGATCAGATCACATGGGTCATATTTAGGTTCTTCCTTTGACTTGGGTCTCTGTATTCCCATGAATATTCTTAGTAATTGGCCTTAATCGTAAGAGCCATGTGGTATCTCCTTCTGTTTAGAGAGATGTTTTTCCCAGATATCTAGTTAGTCAAAAACTACTTTCTTGAATGTAAAATGATTTCCCCTCTGAATGTGCTCCCTGATCTTTTCTCTTGGATCTCACTCAAAGATTTGTCTATGAAGTCCATATTGCAAGACTGATTAAAGAAATGTTTTAATTTTCCCTTAATATGTCAGAAAGGCTGGTGTTGAATGCATTTTCTCACCTTCAAGGGTTGAGCCTACTGCTACTTCTACCCAGTTGGTGGCAAAAGACTGAAATAATTTTAATACTTTAGGCTCTCAGGCAGACACATAATAAATATTATAATTAGTGATTAGCCTGGCAGATAAGGAAATGAGAATCTCCTAGTTATTCCTCGCTCCGCTCTCAACCTTCCAGTGAGTCATAGGTAAGTCACTTCCCTTTGTACAAGCATACCCCAGCTAACATCATTAATTAGTTCCGTGAAAACAAAACATTAGGCAAAACAGCATTACAGGGGGGCACTCATTCCCATAGGAACAGTGTTACAAATGAGTAACTGGCTTAACAACATTGCAGCAAGGTTTTTATGAAGATATATTTGGTTATAATACATGATCAACATTATTACAAAAATGATATTGATCAAGGCAACATTATATATACTTATGTCTGTTCCCCCCACTGGTTCCCAATAAAATGGACTGAATAATATGGAGGAGGGACAAAAACTGCCCAATGAGCAGAAGGGTCACTGCCAATCTAGTTACCCTACGAGGTGGCAAGGAAACCATACTTATGACATAGGAAATAGATGAGAGCCCATATTAAAAGAGCTAACTCACTTCCTTCCCTTCACCCTTGACACAGGTTGACCAGACACGTATATCCTGCCTGTGGAACCCAAGAGCCCTGATAGCTAAATCTTCCAAGTGAAAATATGAGTTCAGAGATCCCTAGCAATTCCTTGGACCTGGAGTTTGCCTGATGGCAATGGCTTTATAATGTGGATCAGTGGAAATAATTCTTGGCTATTATTCTTAGTAATTTTCTCAGTCCTGTTACTCAAGAGACCTATCATCTACAGTCCCAAATCAACAATCAATAAGTATTTTATCAAGTACTTACTATGTGCCAAACACTGTGCAAGATTCTGGGGATGCAAAGGCAAAAGTGAAACAGTCCCTATTCTCAAGAAGTATATATTCCACCAGAGGAGAAAACAAAAGGCTTATGCATACATATATGCATGTATACACACATATTATATACATACATATTTACATATTATATATGTGGGTATGTAAAAATAAATACAATGTAATTAGGGAGGGATGGTACTAGCATTTATGGGGAATCAGGAAAAGGGTGATGTAGAAGGTGGTCCTTCAGTTAGTACTGAAAGAAATCAGGTATTCAATGAGGTAGAAAGAAGTAAGAAGGGAGTGCATTCCAGACATGGGGAAAGAGCACTGCAAAAGCATGGAGATGGGAGTAGAAATATGAATGAGGAAGAGAGAAAAGATTGAAAGTGAGCACCTACCCATAAACACCAGTTATATAACTGACTAGGTCCTCTAGTTTCATGTGGTGCTGTGGTCCAGCATTTAAGTAGGTCAACTGGAATGACTGAAACTTTCAACTTTGGTTGTTACTGTCAGCACTGAGGGGGACAGTCTCCATGACAGCTCTCTGCCCCCCAGTTTAACCTACAATCCCTAATTACTACCAGGATTTCACTGATGTATTTAGTAACAAGGTTACATGCTAACCCTGAGACCACCATCAACTTATTACCTAATGACCCAAATGACATGACCATAAAGTGACCTGTCTCAAGTCCTACACAAAAATGTCCAGAAGAAGTTCACAGCATAGACCAGGGCTCTTTTAGAAGATGAGCAATGGTGAGCTCAGACAATATCATAACTTATTTTTTTTTTTTTGGTAAGGGGATAGGGATGGGGGCAGACCTATGATTTCATGGGTATAAGGAATACTTGATCAGGAAACTCTAAACCAATGCAGATCAATACCTGCTCTATATCTTAAAGTCTTAAGGGAGTTACCTGGAACATTAGCTTGACAAAGATCACACAGCTAGTAGATGATAGAGGTATAACTGGAACCCAAGTCTTCCCTGCCTAAGGTAAGCTCTTTGTCCACTATGGCACACTATCTCTCATGCCATAAATATCAAGGTCTTCATGTTGTCACCATCCATGATTTGTACCTTAAGATTATTAGATCCATTGGGGCACACCTTGGTTTTTTATCCAAGCTGCAGCTGCAGAGACCACACAACCTAATATGGATTCATCTCAGAAACAAGTAGAAAATCATATTTCAGGTGCACTGTCCTATGTCATTTGGATTCTATAAGACCTTTCAGTAATTTACAAACATGGTTTTTAAGACCTTTTAGAAGAATGAGCAATTCTGTACTTCAGTCAACTTTATTTATATCACAAGCAAAGTATGACACATCTAATTAGTAACAATCATCTTGGTCCAAACCCTGACCACAACTTGTACGCTAGGAAAGAAAATGCTAGTTTGAGACAAGCTAGAGTTCCTAAAGCACTTTATGGACCACAAAGGTTAAGACAAATCTCACCTCTGACACCAGCTCATGTGATCTTAAGCAAGTCACTTACCCTCTTTGGGATCAGTTCCTCATCTGTAGAATGAAGTCATTGAATCAGCTCATATCTGAGGAGGATCCTTCATGTTCTGAAACTATGAAGTCTCAGTTTCTTTAACTGTTAAGGGGGAAGAGGGGTGGACATTGAAATTGATGATGCCTATGATCTTGTCAAGTCACAAAACTTTGAAATTTCCCTGGACCTGTTTCCTCCCCTGTCATATAAGGACATTGAGGGGTGCTTTTAGTTTATGAGGGTTCTTTCTGTCTCTTGTGTCTGTCTGTCTGTCTGCCTGTCTCCCTCTCTCTCTCTCTCTCTCTCTCTCTCTCTCTCTCTCTCTCTCTCTCTCTCTCACACACACACACACACACACACACACACACACACACACACACACCTTACCTTAACTTACTCTAGTTTCTTGGTTGCCTGGGGAATTCTTCTGTCTTTCACTGAAGTAACAGTGGCCTCATTTCCCTTAGGCTCCCCCACATCTGCCTTAGGTGCTCTAATGCCTCCACTAGGCCAGAACTTCCCTTGACATCTTAGGAGGTAACAGTTAAAATGGCAGAAACAGCGTTGTCTGGGAGCCCCCAGAGACCCGATTTTCTCTAGCTCAGGCTTCCTAGAGGCATCTGGCCCTCTCAGGAATCTTGGCACTCAGAGACAAAACTCATTTCTCCAGATATCAATCTGACGGGGGAAGCAGCAGTCTTTAGTCTCTGTCAGGCTCATCTTTGGTCCCTCGGGGTTAAACTGACTGCAGATTTATGGTCTCAGAACAACTGAAGCACAGCCTCTTGGCAGGACCCTGGGCTGCCCCTAGGCCCAGGGGGCTCTAGTGGGCTGTTTGTAAAACCTCTTTATCACTCTCATTCCCTGCCTCCTCAAACTATGTTACCCGGATGATGAGAAAGGGAGGAGGAAACTGTTTTTTGTCAGGTTTGGGTAACACTGATGAACAGATTCAGACAAATCACTTTTCTCCTAAGCATGCCAACAACCCTCCGGTGGTGCAGGCCTGTGCTTATTAATTTTTTTTTTCATTTCTTTCCTGGAGGTTTCTCTTTTTAATGCTGTTATTTTCAACACCATTGTCTGCTATTATAATGTTCTTAACATGAATTGTTGTTCAATGCCTCAGGTTCTTCGGGAACAAAAGACAGAGTAATCTATCAAGATTTCCACATCCCTCACGCTGGGAGCATCACAGACGGTCCCCTCACATTTACTGTATAATTGGGTGCTGGGAAGGATGGAAGGGAAGAAGGGGGAGGGGTTTTCACTGGCATCCCAGGGATGAAACTCTCACCAATGCAGATGGCAATCTTCTGTGCAATCTGTCTGTTATGGAGAGCTGCCTGAGCCACTGAGAGTTAAAGTGACTTGCCCAGGGTCACACACCAGCTAGGTGTCAGAGACAGAATTTGGACTCAATTATCCCTGACTCAAAGGCCATTTTTCTCTCTCTTAGGCCAGGTTGCCTCTCCTTTCCACTCGACACAGCATTCTTATGATGTAATCATAGCAATAGTAATAATTAATATTTATATGTAACCATTTAGTTTGCCCTTCCTAGTGAGGTATAGTGAAGAAGACCCTAGGTTTGATCTCAGAAGGTCTCAGTTGGAATCCCAGCATTGTCACAACTCGTCCTCCACTTCTCAGGGCCTCAGTTTAGCATGAGAGAGTTAAATTTCTGAGATCCTTTCCAGCTCAAAATCCTGTGCTAATGTATCTTTTTTGTCCTCACAAAAACCCTAGGACATTAAATATTAAATGTTATCCATTCCCATTTTGAGGTAGATGACTTACTCAAGGTCACAAGGTTACTCAAGGTAAGAGCTAGTGAGTAGCAAATTCTAACCCAAGACTTCCAACATCTACTCTAGTATTCATTCCAAGGATCCCTCAAATGGCACCATGGGCACAAAATTTCAACTAATAGCACTAATTTGGTTAACTAAAAATAGCACAAAACCTAAATACAGGTCTTTCTACTGAATTGACCCCCCTCCTCCCCACAAAAAAAAAAAGCCATAACTCATTTCAGGGGGAAAAAAATCAAGTGAATCCAAAGTTGAACCTATGTATATTTTTAAATCTTTTGAACAAAAACACTTTTTAAATCTAAAAGAAAATCATCAAAATATATCCTAAAAACTTAAACCAAAACATACTTCATTTGATCTAGCTCCCTAGTTTTTATGTTAAAGTAAAATCATATGAGTCACAGTCATAGGAAAATAGATTTAGAGCTTGAAAGATTTTGGAAGTGATCTGGTTTATCCTCCTCATTTTACAGATGAGAAGGGAAGTGACTTGCCCAGGTTCAATAATCTTTAAGATTCAACCAACGCTCCTAGCATCATAGAACTCCAGAACTGGTGACAGTGTCAGAGGTCAGCTAAGGAAAAAGACAACTAAAGACATAGAGGTTGTGCAAAATCAATATGCCACTTCATGCAATCTCAGAGTTCAGTACCATTAGTCACATGGAATGTATGGCCCCTTCCATATCTGCTAAAACTCCAGATGGAGGTAGGCAGTGGGCTGGTAGCAGAAAGGGGAAGGAGACAGAGGTGAAAACTTAAGCAAGAGGAAGTGTCTGAGTGGTCCAGTTTCTAAATTGGTGTCAGTCATCCTGTGGTTAATTTGCAAGCCACAGACTCACATAACAGCAGCTGCTGCTAAGCCCCTCAATCTGTGACCATACAACTGGATGACAAATACTTCCCATAGAGTTGGCAGATTCATGTTCTCTGCTTTTTCGTTAATTGACTCACCCACTCATTGGCTCATTGACACACCCACTCAAATCACCTCCCCACTATCCTGATCACAAATGAATTGCAATGTTTTCTCTTCCATTTAACTCTTCTGCCAATACTGGAATTGAGCAAATGACCTAAGTGACCACCTCCTTCCATCTCCATTTCTCCTCCTTCATTCTCAATCCAGGCTGCTCTAATCTAGTCCAAGATTTGCCACTGACTTCTGAGGGTATGAAGGCAAGTAGGTCAGAGCAGTTGATAGGGCCCTGAGCCTAGAGACAGCAACATCTGAATTCAAATCTAGACTCAGACATATACTAGCTCTGTGATACTGGGAAAGTCATCTAAACTCTTTCTGCTTCAGTTTCCTCAGCTATAAAATAGGGCTTATATTAGCAACTACATCAATTGTAAGAATCAAGTGAGATAGTATTTTTAAGTATTTAGTATATGCCTGGTACATAATATGTGATTAATAATTGCATGTTGCCTTCGCCCCTCCCTTCAGGCAAGATATATATTCTCTGTACCTCAGTTTCAAAGACTCACAGAATTTTTTTTTTATTTTAGAGTTTAGAGATCATCTCATGCAACTTTCTCCTTCTACAGAAGAAAGAACTGAAATTAAATGAGGTAAAAGAAATCACCCAAGGTCACATAATTGGTTGGTGGAATAGATGAGGATTAAAACCCAGTTTTCTTGGTCCAATGTTCTTTCTATTACACCATGAGATGATTCTAACTAACTAGAAAATAACAAAGAAAGGAAATTCACAATTCCTACATGCCAGAGTGGAACATGGTGTGATTTACTCCAGAAATCTCTAATGGAAAGCTATTAAGTGATTTGTGCTTAAGTAGAACTGAAATTTTTCTGACCCTCCATGCTTGTCCATACACTGGTGCCTTTTTCTTCTACTTTGAACAAGCTTCCCCTCCTCCTCCCATCTACAGATAGAGATCTGTAGAGATCCTATCCCCAGCCTTAAGGGTCCTCCTTCATGAAGCATTCCTTGATACCCCAAGTGAAAGTTACCTCTCCTCTGGAACTCATAAGCAGCATCATAGAGTGGCAAGTACAGCAATTTGGCCATTTGGATTTGAGTCCCAGTTTGAAGCTTAGGTGGGGATAGAAAAGGGAAGAAGTATTTGTAAAATATCTACTACATGCCCGGCACTGTGCACTATATCCATGTTATCTTATTTAGTCCTCATAATAGGCTTTTAGAGGTAAATGCTATTATGATCCAATTTTACAGTTGAGGAAACTTGGGCAGGCAGCAATTAAATGACTTGCCCAAGGTCACACACCTAAGAATTGTCTGAGGTCACATTTGAACTCAGGTCTTTAAGCACAACCACTGTACCACCTGGTTGTCTCTCATCATTTCTCTTCTCTCTCAACTTCAGTGTCTTTACTCATGCTTGCACTATCCATCTCAAAGAGCTATTGTGAGAAATACATTTTGTAAACCTAAAAATGTTCGTTTTTGTCCTTGTATTTCTCATCTCACTTAGCATATACTATTGGGTATAACAGGTCTTTGTTTATGTGTTAGCTTCTGTACTGGATTTTAAGCTCCTTGAGGGAAGGGACCATGGCTTATCTTTCTTGGGATCCTCATTCAGCACCTAACTCAGAACCCTGCATATAGTAGGTCCTTTTAAAAATTGTGAGGAGAGAAGAGAAGGGAGAAGAGAGAGGGAATAGGGAGAGGGGAAACAAGAGAGGATAGAAAAAAAGAGAGAGGAGATGGGAGAAGCAAGAGGAAAGAGAGAAAAAGAAGGGAGGAGAGGAGGAGAGGAGAAATAATGGGAGAAAATGAGGAGAGGGAAAAGGAAAGGGGAGTGTGGAAAGGAGAGGGGGAGTGAGGAAAAGGGAGAGAGAAGTAACAGGGAGAAAAAGAAAAGGGAGAGGGAAGAATGCAGTGGAGAGAGGAGATATAAAGCCTTAGAAAGAAATTGGTTCTTGAGCATTCCAACCTTATGTGTTTTCTAGGTTATTTAATTCTCCAGTTTAGGGGAAAGTGTGGAATCATAGTCCTATAAAAGAAGAACTCAAAGTTGCTGAATTCTCCCCCATTTCTGATCCCAAGGTCCAAATGCCCAGATGCCATCATGCTGCAGGGTCACCAATCCTCAAATTCCCCCAGGCCACTTGAGTGAATGTGGTCTGGAAAAGGAAACAGAGAAGGAAGAGATGTGCTATCCCCAAAGTTGGCCTCTCTCAGCTTGTTCGGAGGGCTAGGTTCTCTGGGAAAATCAGAACAGCTACAGACTTCTTCCAACAGGCAAGACCTGAGGCAGCAATCTCTGGGACTTGTGGGGTATTTTCAGCTTATTGAGTCTGCAAATGTGGGGAATGGGCAGAAGAAAGATCTGGTCAGTGATACGGTGAAAAGGGGAAAACCAAGCATTTTGACTGATAAAGCAGTTTCAGAATCACAAAAAATCGGTGAACCTATTAGAACATCAGAGTACAAGAAAGTCCTCAGAGGTCATCTAATACACCCATGTCCAACAAAAATCTCCTGTCCAGCATGGATAACAGGTAGTCACCCACGTGCCAGTTCAACACTGGCTCACTACCTCCAGGGTCAACCCACCACATTTTTAGAAGGCGCTGATTGTTTAGAAGGTTCTCCCTACCTCAGTTAAAGTCTATCTCTCTCTGGTTTCCTCCCATTGCTCCTAGCTCTGCTTTCTCAGGCCAGAAAGAACAAATTTGATCTCTGTTCTACATTCTGCACAACAGACCTTGAAGTCATCATGTTCCTCCTAAGGCTTCTTTTCTCCAATACAATCATTTTCCAGTTCCTTTAATTAACTTTCTTATGCCATTATCTCAACACCCTTCTCCATTCATAGTGCCCTCCTCCAGATACTCTGTCAATATTGTTTGTCCTTTTTCTCAGAGAGGACCATGATATCAGGAAGGTGATATGTTGAAAGTGGATTGGACTTAAGTGAGGGAGGGCTGGGCAAAGTCACCAGCCTCACTTTCTCCTCTGGAGCCATCTGGGTCCAGTGGCCAGACATAGATCAGGACAACTGGAGAAGGTCCCAGTGAAGTGGGAAACCTTGGCCTTTTTAAGCTAAGGTCTTTCTGAGTTCTTACTTTGAGACAAAGCCCATTCAGTTATTAGGCTGTTTAAGAAGTAAGCCTAGGAATGGCCACCTTTAATAATAACGATAACAAAAATTCACGTGGGAGGGGAAGATCCTCAGGGTTTCTGGCCATAAGAGAAAGAATTATTCTTTACATTCACTTTGAGCCATCTGGGCCCAAACAGTAACCACTAAGTGGTGCTTGGACTTGTTCATCAATCGATGAAAGCCAGAGAGAATTGGATGTAAGGCATGTTACATCTTATATCTTTCTTAAGAAAGAAATTTAGGCAGTAAATGCCAAGATATCTAGCTAGATTTCACTCATCAAAATTTACCTTCCTTTGGGCAGAGCACCTTCAGGTAAGAGCATGATACCCCATGTGGAGAGAGGGGAAGGAAAGAGTGGAGAGGAGCTGAGTTGGGCAACTGGAACTGGGCAGTTGGGTCCCCAGTGGTGCAGTTCAGACTACTTACAGGTTGCTGTTTGCTCTTTATTCTCAAAGAGGACCATGACATCAGGGAGATGATGGCAAGACTTGAAAATAAATTTGATTTGGGGGCTCTGATGGCTCAGAGTGATGTAAGGAGTAATTCTCTTTTGATCAGAAACCTTGAGGGTCTTTTCCTCCCAGACTGATTTTTTTTTAATTAAAGGGGCCTTTCCTTGGCTCACTTCTTAAACAACCTAAATCACTGAATTGGCTTTACCTCAAAGTGAGAACTCAGAAAGACCTTAGCTTACAAAGGCCAAGGTCTCCCACTGCATCCCAGGTCATTGCCAATTGTCCTGATCTGTATCTGGCCACTGGACCCAGATGGCTCCTGAGGAGAAAGTGAGGCTGGTGACCTTGCACAACTCTCCCTCTAGATACTCTGGTTTGCCAATGTCTTTAGCAGCAGTTAGGTGGTACAGTAGATAGAGTGCTGGGCCTGGAGTCAAAAAGACCTGAATTCAAAGCTAGCTTCAGACACTTACTCACTGTTACCCTGGGCAAGTCACTTAACTTCTGCCTGCCTCAGTTTCCTCAACTATAAAATAGGGATCATAACAGCACCTACCTCCCAGGTTTATTGTGACAATCAAATGTGATATGATTTGCAAAGCATTTAGCACAATGCCTGGCATATTGTAGTTACTTAATAAATGTTTGTTTCCTTTATAAAATACATTTTTTAAATCACCTGCAGCATTTTAGCTGAGAGATTATCACCTCCTCGGTCCTAGACACTGTAACTTTCTTAATGCAGCCTAATGTCACATTAGGGTATTCTGAGACTCATTGCTATTTTGTCTATTACTGAGCTTGCAGGATACTAAAAATTCCTAAGATTTTTATATATATATATATCAACTGTATGTGACCACACTTGTCTTGTACTAGTGTAATTTTTAATGAAATCATAGAACATAATATTTATTCATACTCAATTTCGCCTCATTACAGATTGTAGAGATTGTTTTGGATGCTTGCCTAGTTGCCCCACATGTTAGTTATCCATCACAGCCTTGTATCATATGCAAATTGAGAAGCACACCATCTAGGTCTTCATCCATAGTCATTCATTTGAGAAGTGTAAAGTATGGCCTCATGGGCCAGTAGCCCCCTAGATGTACTAAGGCTGGCCAATTGCCAGAACTTGCCAAGGGCCGGGATTGTATTTCCCGGACTCTGGAAACCCCTATTTGCTGCAGCTTCCTTACTCTTCTTCCCAGTAACTGCCCCTTTGCTGCTTATATCCAGCTCTGGGGGTGTAAGGAATCTAATGACACAGCAGCCCCATAGTCCAGGTCCTTCTATGCCTCTCTCCCAGACTCTCTTCACAGGTTTATCTCAGTGGTTCCAATGGCACTACTACCAATGGGAGAGTCCAAGACAGACCATCTGACCTCCACTTTCTTTTATCCATGAGCCCCATTTCTGCTTGGGGACTCCAGTTAACTTCATCAGTTCTAGGGCAAAAAATCTAGTGGCCTTTTCCCCCTCCTTTGACCCCCATAACTCTACTTTCTGTGGCCATGGGAAAGTGGTTGATAATGAAGACAGGCAAAAAAAAAAAAAAAGGTAAAACTTAAAAAAAATGTGCTTCTGTTCAGCAGTCCTTAAAGTCTGCTGCCCACCCTTCATGGCAAAGTGTGATGCCAAGAGAGCATGATCCATTTGGAAAGATGTGTTATTTAACTAAGAAGAAAAAGATGAAAAGGTTCTTCTGCATGTTACAGGAAGCACAAGGACTTGATAAAAGAAGACCTTTGCATAACTGGTGTATTTAAAAGTAACATTGTCAATTTCTTAAACAATAATAATTTTAGTTTTGTTTATTTGAATTAAAAACTGTTATTTATGATTAAATGGTCAAAGATGCCTATCACTTAAAGAAATAAAAAATAAAATCTGGGAGTATTCCCTAATGAAATGTTCTGTGCATGCCCAGGACTTCAATCAAATCAATGACTGATAAAAATGTTAAACAACATGAGGTCAAGCTCCGATCCCTGGGGCATTCCTCTAGAGATTTTTCCTCCACAATGACAACAGCATATTAATGACTACATTGGGGGTAGGATCATTTAGACAGTTCCAAGTCACCTATATCATCAGCTAACTCACATTTCTACATCTTGTCCCCAAGCATGAGAGACTTGGTCAAATGTTCTATAGAGATCCAGGATTATTATCACTTCCTCTAAGATTCACTAAGATTTTTAAAAGATAACTGAGAGCAACTTAGGAAGCAGCTTTCCTAGTTCTCTCTGCATCCTTTAATGCAGTTGGTTTGGGACCTGAGACTTTAATTTCTTGAGTGCAGCTCAGTGTTGTTTCATCTTCTAATTCACTTTGATTTCAGCTCCCAGTTAACCACTAGTATTTTATTCCTTTTTCTGAAGCGGATTCTCCTTGGTAAATAAAACATAAATGGAAAAAGAGTTGAGTCGTTCTACCTTCCCTCAAACATCCATTCTCTTTGTTGATGTTCATCTTTCATTCTCAAAAAGAAGCGATGATCAGAAGGAGGCTGTCTTGACTGGCGAGTGAATTAGATTTAAGTGAGGCAGGGCTGTGCAAAGTCATCAGCCTCACTCTCTCCTCCCATTCCCTTTACTATATATACTTTATATAGTAGTCCTTTTCCTTCTTTGATTATTCTCTTTTCAGCTACGTAGAAAGTGGGCCCTTAAAATCCATTCCCAATATTAGCTTATTCTGAGCTGGGGTGGTCTTTATATTATGCTCATAGGAGTGTTCCACTTCTTTGCATTCATTCTACACTATTCTACATATTCTACATTGCTTCCACATTATATACATATTTCTTATTAAAATTGAACTTGGGCACATCTTTCTTTTCAGTAGTGATGTGAAGGACTGCAGCTGTAGAACATTGAAGGTTCCACCAGACATGATTTTTGTATCAGCTCATTTTGTTTAATGTTTGTGCTTGGTTGTCAGATGGGGTGCTGATTAGATGGCAGGTATATCTGGAAATGATTGTGATATAAAAAAGCAAAAGGTATCAGAGTATCATAGATTAAGAACCAGAAGGGTTCATAGAGGCCATCTAGTAAAACTCCCTCCTTTTACATACTAAGAAACTGAGACTCATTGAGGAAAAATGGTATGTCCAAACCAAAGACAAAAACAAAACAAAATAAAACAAAAACAACCAACTTGTAGCAAAAGTAACACCAAAAACATCAATGATAAATTGAGTAAATAAATTACAAGTCACACAATTAGTATCAGAAGAATGATCTGAACTAGATCTTACAGGCTTCTAGTCCAATATGCTCTACACCCAATATCACAAGTTTGATAAAAACTTATTTTAAAAATAAAATAGAAGAGGCATGATAGGAAAATAATATCATCATAAATAAATATGCTTCAAGATAACTAGGAGTCACAGTGGTTAGAACAATAGACCTAAAGTCAGGAAGACTTGAGTTTAAATGTGGTCTCAGACACTCATACTACTTACGTGGCCTTGGGCAAGTCACTTAACCTTTGTTTGTTTCACTTTGTTAATCTGTAAAATGAGGAAGATAGCACCTGTCTCCCAGGGTTGTTATGCAGATGAGATATTTGTAAAGCATATTGCACATTTTAAAACATTATATCAATGTTAGTTATTTCTGGCTGTTAATCTTTTCAAACGTCCCTTTTTCGTTTCTCATAAGAATCATTTGTTTTTAGACCTTCATAATTTGATTTTTGCGATCATCCTATTCTCTTGGGCCAACTTTCCCTGCAGAATTTTGGACCATGGTAAACCTTTCTCCATTTAAGTGTGCTTTCCCAGAATCTAGAATATGTGTCAGACTGTACCCAGCTTTTCACTTCTTTATCACAAACTCTAAGATGAAATGGACATCTCCTCCCAAGGTATCCATTTTTTTCGACAGCAATGAGCAGTTTCTCTTTATTAGTCGGAATCAGAACCAAAATAGTTTACTCTTCACTTTGCCTCTTTTGCAGATATAAATGATCATGAAGGCAAGTCTAAAACTGATCAGGTGCTCTTGGCAAAAAAAAAGAATGAACTCAAACAGATGTGCAGATAGCTTCAGTCTTCCATCACATCTCAACACCAAACTTGGATTTGTTTCCTAACCTCTCGTTGATTTCTTCATTCTGATCTGGTGGTTGGATTTTGGTTGTTTTGTTGCTGTAGGTTTTCTGTTGTTTTTTGTGGGGGGAGTTTTTTTGGTTTCTCGTTAGGACTTCCAATTGTATTGGTGTAGAAAGTTCTTCCACAGAAAATTTAGTACTCAAATTTTTTTAAATGCATGTTAATAACTGTCTTTACAAGCAATTGGGGGAAAATATTACTTTTTTAAAAGTTACCAAAACTCTGATCAATGGGATGACCAATAATACCTATAAAAGACTGAAAATGCTCCTCACCTCATGGCAGACAGAAGATAAAACTTGAGGTACAGATTGTGACATTCATTTTCTGACATGGTCAACATGAGAATTTGTTTTTCTTGATCATACTTATTACAAGGCAAAACTACTCACTGGGAAAATGGAAAGAGTTATGGGAGCTGAGGCAAGTAGGTAGGCAGGTAGTGATAAGGAAGCAGTAAAGAGAATTTTTAAAAAGAGTATCAATAAAATATTTTAATATTCACACAGGGAGCTAAAGGATGTTCCAAAGGAAACATACACAAGTAAGGCAGTTAAGGTATTATTCTATGAAATTTAGTATACTATTTTTTAAACAGCATATTAAAGTTTACAGTTTCCTTATATATATAAAAAAAAATTTCTCCCATGAGGAAATCCTTTCTACCAATGCATATAAGCAACCACTAAGTAGTTATGCTTTTAGAGAGCTACTCAGGACACTGAGTAATTAAACTACTTTCTCAGAGTCACACAGCCAGAATGTGTCAGAGGTAGGACCTAAACCCAGGTTTTTTTCTGACCCTAGGTTTATCTCATACCACAATGTCTCTGGTGGTTTGCTCTCATGAAAATATCATTTCTGTTTCTAACTTCATTGAACTTCACTATGATACCCTCCAACATTCTTCCCCTTTCAAGCTCCTCATTTTCCTCATGTAAATATATTTTCTTAGTATTCAGCTTCACTGTATATTCGTTTTCTTTATTCTGTTCCTTTTGAATAAAATATAACCTTTCATAGGGGGCATTTGAGGTGTTCAGAGAGAACTAGCACTTCTGGAAAGAGGCCTCGTCAAGTCCTTTCCAAGGTTGCTTGTCCATTCCCCCAATTCTCACTAATGGTTCCAAGAAGCTGTAGCATGTGCAGAGGCCAACCCCTGTATAATGTCTCATCAGATGGGCCAAACAGCTTTGAGATCTCAAACCCATCAGTGAGTTAGGGAATGTCTACCCCAAACCTGTGAAGACTTCCCTGGTGAAATGCATGGATAAGAACAATTTATTCCAACGGCCATGAAAGCAGGTACTAGCAGGTACTATGGAGCTAAGAGTTTGGTCAGACATCAGACACCAAGTTCATCCACTACATCTCAGATCATCACCAGTTGTCATGACTCTTGCCCTGCCACTGGACTTCAATAACTCTGGAAGAGTGAGACTGATGACTTTATGCAACTGTCTCACAAATCCAACTCACACACAAGTCACCAGGGATGTCATTGACCCTCTGAAAACAAAGGACAAACCACACCAACAACCTTTCATAGTCACATCCTACTCATCTTCCTAAGTGCCACTGATAGCTTTGAAATGTAATATATTCATTCAGTCATCAAGCATTTATTAAACATATTTTGTGTGCAAATCACCATGTTAGGTCAAGTCCACAAGATATCAGGAAAAGCTCCCTGGCAATTAGAACTGTCCAAATGTGGAATAGATTGCTTCAAGTGGTAATAGGTTTCCCTTGGAGAACCTCAAGCAAAAGTTGGAAGACTACCTGTTGGGCATGATATAGTAGAGATTCATTAGGTTTATGCATTGTACAAGATAGACTGATTACTTCCAGTTCTCTGATTCTGGGAACACACTTCAGTCATATGTATATACAACCTGGGCCAAGATACAGAGGTGAGAGATATCATGACAAGCTCAGGGAACATAGAGTATGACAGTTTCTCTGGAATTTACACTATGTAGAATAATGTGAATAATATTTGCAAAACTAGGGTTACAGCCATATACACCATTAAAGATTTTAAATGCCCAGATGAGGGGTTTGTATTTACACTTAGAAGCAAAAAGGAAGTCCTACCATTTCTTAACAGGGGAATAGTATAGTCAGACCTATATGTAAGGGGGCCTATTCTCTCAGCTGAGTGGAAGATGAATTAAAGGGGGAAGATCCAACACTTAGCATAGCACATAGTGGGTATTTAGCAAATGTTTATAAATACTTATTAATAAATATTGATTGATTGATCAACTGATTGAAAAGTTACAGGCATAAATATCAATAGTCCATGTAAGAAGTCTAGATCTTTTAACTTTGTGAAACAGGAAGAATGGAATAGATGCAAGATAAATGATGAGAGGTAGAATTCACTGGAATTCCCAATGGATTGGAAAGATAAAGAGTCAAGGATGATTCTGGCATCTTGAACCTGGGTCACTAAAAGGATAATAGTGCCTTTAATGGGAATAGGGATGTTTGGAGGAAGGATAGGTTTAGGGGAAAGGATAATGAGTTGCCTTTTTCTCACATTGAGTTTGACATGCCTTTTGGACGTCCCTTTGGAAATGCCCAACACCCAGTTGATGATACAAGTCTGAACTGAAGGAGAGAGTTTGGGGCTTGAGTATATATACATCTGGGAGTCATCTGCACAATAATAATTGATACTATGGAGACTGAAGGCACTTTGGTTTTCCTATATCAACACTCTCCCCACCCCCCAAATAAGCACTGAGATTTCTTACCCTGGGACCTTGGACTCTCTATAGGGTGAGATTCAGAAGCAGGCTACCATATCACTTCCTAGCCAGTTCCAAACTCTAACTTTCCTATATAGGTAATTTTCCTCCATTGGACCTGAGTTCAAATGTGTCCTCAGACACTTACTAGCTGTGTGACCCTGGGCAAGTCATTTAACCCTGGTTGCTTCAGTTTCCTCCTCTGTAAAATGAGCTGGAGAAGGAAATTGCAGAATCACTATACCAAAAAGGCTAATGTGATCTTAGACAGCATTAATAGAATTAACAGAGTGTTCAGAACAATGGAGTTGATACTCTGTACCCTTGACCTGTTCAGTTCATGTCTGTCACATTCAGTTTTATGTATTGCATTTGATGAAGTATTTAGAGTAAACGGAAGCAAAGCGAGGCAACAAAGATGGCCAGGGGACTCAAAAGCATTCTGCATGAAGATAGTGGAGGGAATTGGAAATGTGCAGTCTGGAAAAAGGAAGAACTGAAGGCACTTGTCTCTGTAGGAATATTATTATTCAGGGAGTAAAGGATCAGATAGATTGGGAGCACCAGGAACCTGAAGTCAGGGAGAATAGTTACAAGGTTTTTGGTGCATAGATGAGAGCTACAAAAGTCTTCCGTACAAATAATCCATCCCTGCCTTCTCTGTCCTCATCCCTATACCTGACAGTGTGAGCCCCTGCTAAACTTCAAAAAACTTGTAGGGGAATAGCAGCTGTCCTCTAAAACTGCAGCACTTTTTGGTATGTGCTAAACACCAGGAACAAAGTGTATATTCATGATTGGGAAATTATTTTAAAAGATAACATATGGATGTGATGGAATATTATTTTGCTATAAGAAACAAAGGAAGATTTATATGTACTGAGACAGTACGAATTAAGCAAAACCAGGAGAACAGTTAAAAGGGCCATGGTCTCCATTGCATCCCGGGTCATATCCAGTAATCCTGATGAATATCTGGTCATTGAATCCAGATGGCTCTTGAGGAGAAAGTGAGGCAGGTGACCTTGCGCAGCACTCCCTCACTCAAATCAAAGTCAACTGTAAGTCATGTCATCATTTCCCTGATGTCATGGTCCCCTTTGAAAACCAAGGACAAACACAAATCTTCCTCCATCGGAATGTAAGCCCTTTGGGGGCGGGTACCATATTGTTTGCTTACACATTATGTTTGTATCCCCAATACTTAGCTTAGTGTTTGGCACATTGCAAACATTTAATAAATCTTTTATCATTTATTCATTCATATCACCAGAAGAGTGTATGTGTGTGTATGTGTATGCAGAGGCAGTAAAGGGACAGAGAGAAAGTGAGAAGGAAAGGAACATTCCATTCCATTCCGTGAGGAACACTCACAGTCAGGGGAGTGAATGAAGAAGCAGTCAGATAGGAGGAGAACCAGGAAAGAGAGGTAAGAAGACAGCAGAGAGAGGAAAGTATCTAGGAGGAAGGAACGGTCAAAAGGGTCAAAAAGTTACAGAAACATCTAGCTGAAAACTGAGAAAGACCACATTTAGTAACCATCACTTACCTTAGACAAGACAATTTGAATCAAGTGATGAGGTCACAAGCTAGATTTCAAAGGATAAATAAGTGAGTGGGAGGTAAATGGAGGCAATAAATGCAAATAAATAAATAAATAAAAGATTTTTCTAGTTGTTTCCTTGAAATCAGTTTCTAGTCCATCTTTACCCTCACTTTGTACATTTTTAGCTCTAGTAGGAGGCCATGGTTTTTATTGCTAGATTTCTTCTGGGATACTATCTCTTCTGAATTACTAAGTTCTGGTCTAATGTTATTCCTTTGTTGTAACTGTTATTTTCTGTGGTATTTGACAAAGCAGATATTTGTGGGTGACTTTTTCCCTCCCCTTCTACTTTCTTGATTAGATTTGCAACGTTCTAAGTGAACATATATTTTCACTGGCTATTGCTAGCTGCATTCCACTCTTGGCCTATCATCTCTACATTTTCAGTTTTGGCCCAGGAACCAAAATCTTATTCTAAAGCACCATGAATGAACTGTTGATTTTCTAAATCTTCCTCTCTTCTAAGACCCCTTTCTTTCATCAGAAGCAATAATGAAAATACCCATCTATGCCCTTGAGGCCACAGGTTTCTTGCTCAAGAGTTCATTGTCCATAATAGTACTTTCTAGTTCCTTTTGATGGCATCACATGTCTCCACATGAATCAGAGAAAGTGGGTGGATAAGGATTAGAAGGTTTGACAAGTCATAAGTGTTTCTCTGTCACATTTCAAATAGACCTTCCCTCCATATTATTCATTTTGAGTAAGCATATGGTTATTTCCATATTCTTCAGTGGGGAGTTACTCAATGTCACTCCTCAGCTCTTCTTTCTCTGGGCTAACTTCCATCTGGTTGGTACTTAGATGTCCACATCATTATTCCCTAGAGCCCAAAAATTTGCTTCCTGGTTGAGGGCTTAGCTTTGGTATAGTAGCTAGAGAGTACGATGTAGTGGTTAGAAAACAAGCTCCAGAGTTGGGAACACCTGGGTAGAAGCTGACTCTCTAAAAGGTACTTTCTGAGTGGCTCCAAACTAGCCATTTAACCTCTTGTTACTCCCAGGCCATTCTCTAAGGTTCTAAGCTGAAGAACAGGTGAAGCTAGAAGGCAAAGTAGACAGAATGCTGCACCTAGAGTCAGCATGAATTGGCAGGAATCTCTAACCGGGATTTCCCTCAAGGTCTAGAGCAATAATAAAAATAGCTCCCAAGGTCCTGCGCTCCTTCTCTGTGCCATATTTGTCTATCCTCCAATGTCCGGTCATGTCAGGACACCTTTAGACCTCATTGTTTTCCCTTCAAAGCCGCACTTCTATCCTACCAAAGAACTCTTCCATGTCCTTGATAACCAGCAAAGTTGGGGAGAAAAAATACCATTCCCCTAGCCCTCTACTCTTCTCTGCTGAGGGAGAATTCAACTTGCATTTTGCACATAGACAGCTGTCAGTTGGTGCTGCCAGGGATACAAAGAGGGTATACAGAAAGGATACTCGCTTTTTGTCAGATCACTGAAAAATTCCCCCTGCCTGCCAAGCTTACCGGAAGCAAGGGCCTCGGTCCTCTGCCATTCCTGTCACTGCCTCTCATGCCCAACTGCCTCTTTGCACCTGCTCGCCACCTGTTCTTTGGGGAGTCCCGATCAGGGCTTTTTATTAATAGCAAGCTTTGTCTCTTAATGGGGTACTAGCTTGCTCAGCTGCCTTCAAGCCTTCCAAAGCCTTAACGCAAACAGCAACAAAAGACTTCAACGTCTGTTCTGCAGAAGGCTGTGTAAGTAGAAATCATTTTCCAGCTGTTCTTACCTCTACATCTGCTCTGGCTGCCCTCCCCTCACACTAACCGGTGCCCAAGTACATCTTCATGCCTTACTCCACCTGCACCTCAATGATCAAGCTTCCTTGAGGTATAAACAGGGTGGGTATGGCCTGTGCACGTACTTCAATGAGTTCTTAAGCCATTCTCATCCTCTTGAAGTCTGTTCTCTCCATTTCCCCCGAAGTCAGCACACCTAGTCCATCCTCCAGCTTCCCGTCTTCCTCCTGCCTCTCTCTTAAGCTCCGTACCAGAGGGCAGAAAGATATCTTATTTATCCTCTGACCTCTCCCCACCCCTCCCCGCTCTCCACCAGCCAACTCAAGGGAAAGTACTTAATTACTGTTTTTCAGACGAACAACTCACAAAATCACAGAAACTTGAGAATTAGAAGGGACCTCCAGGGGCACCTAGTCCAACTTAGACAAATATTAACCCACCTATCAAGTGGTCAAACAGCCTCTACCTGCAGGCCACCCAGGAGAAGGAAGCCATCACCTATGGAAGCAGCCCTTTTCTCATAGGGAGAACACTAATCATTGGTAAGTATCTCCTGACATCACAATTACAGCCTCTACCTGTCGTTCTTGGCTCTGCCCTCTGAGGTCTAAAGAGAGCATGTCTAGTCTCTCCTCAAAAGGATAGCCTTTTATCCATCAACGATGTGTATCATCTCCTTTTCTAAGTACTCAGGTTCACATGGAACATAATCCATCCCATGTATCAGGTGACTTATGTGTGTACATGTGTATGTATAATATGCCATATATACATGCTATACACAATATACATAAATATACATATACTTACATACACACATTCCGTGCAGCTCAGCCTATTGGGGGAAAAGAGAGATGGGAAGAGGCAAGATTTGCAGCCTCACCCAGATAGGCATCTAAGACATCAATTTGGTGGGACATATGTGCAACAAGACTCTTGCTGTATATGTTTGTGTGTATGTATATAAGTATATATGTATTTATGTATATAGTATGTATATGTGTCTATGGTACATTATACATACACATGTACAGATGTACACATATTTGCATATTTCTTTTTATGTATATAAGTGATGTACACGTATTTGCATATTTCTTTTTATGTATATATGTGTATATCTATTTTGTGTATATATATGCATATCTATTTTATGAGTATATACATATACATTTGTGTGTATATAATATATGTATGTATATTTTGTGAATGTGGAGAGATATATATTCATATATATGAGTTCATCTATATTTGTATATCTATTTTGTGTGGTAGACATATACCAACCTACACAGACATGCACATACATATATGTTTACAGATATCAATATAGATAGATCTCCACATACACAAAATAGATACAAAGTGATAGGGGGCACAGAGGGAACAGGAAAATAGAAACTGTCTAGAGGGAAGAGTCACCCACAGAGAAAAAAACCCCAGAAAAAGAGAGACAGAGACAGATAGATCCATAATGGATCACTGCACTCATTAGAGATGAAATGTAAAATGACTTGGGAGCATCCCTGTTGTCAGTGTCCCAACAGGACTTAAATATCAGCCTCTCCAATGACAGCAATCATTCCCTTACTATTGTTTAGCCTTTATTCCCTTTCTAGGTGGGAATAAAACTGCCTTTTCCCTCCCTGATTCATGCATGCAATTTCAGGGTCCTTTGTACTTTCTCCCCACCACCACCAACGGGTGGGAATAACCTCTTCAATTAGACATCACAATGGAATTACTCTTCAGGAATGTAAGGCATGAGAAGAATTGGTACACTGGAGAGCCTGCCTCCCCTACTGAGAGTATAGGCAACTCCAGAGATATTAACCCTGGGACAGAGAGTGAGAGAAAAATAGCAGTTGGCAAAGCTGACCAGTCCCTGTAGCCTTGGGCTATTAGTTCCTGGTTGAGGTTGTGTTAGATCAGTATTTAGATCACTCCAAGCTTACCTTGTGTTACAACCCCAGGAGAACATGAATCCTGCCTAGAAGTAGGTTTTGATGGGGAATAGGGAAGGAAGGAAACAAACATGAATCACTTGCTAGATGCCAGGTACTGTGCTATGCACTTTACAAATATTATCTCATTTGTTCCTTCTAATAAGCCTAGTAGGTAGGTGCTATTATGGCCCTCATTTGATAGTTGAGGAAACTGAGGCAGGAAGAGGTTAAGTGACTTACCCAAAGTCACACAGCTAGTCAATGTCTGAGGCTGGATTTGAACTCAGATCTTCCTGACTCCAGGCCTTCTAGCACTCTATCCACTGAAACACCTACCTACTCCTAGAGAAAGAGTACACACAAGATTTGGAGAAAGAAACTGGCCCCTGAACTCCAAGTTCTTACTTTAGTCTTCTCATGAAAGGGAGGAGGATACATGCAGTCCACTTTCAACTGGTTTAGAAAATACATTAGAAACTCCTGTGATTCTCCTGATTCAGGTGAGCAGACAACTAGGGCCATACAATAACTCCAATTCTAGGGTCTCAGGAGTACCAGTCCACAGAGTTTGACATTCTTTATTCTGTCCTTGCTGACCCAACACTGAAATGGGGCACAGATGGGGCACAGATAAACTTCTTCCATAAGTCTAATACCAACCATGGAGATATGTGTGTCAGGCATGGCATTGGGCACTAGTGTCCTCCCAAGCCCCTGACCTTCACCTTCAAAGCCTCAAAGACACGCAATCACAGACACGTGTCCTGTATTGATATTGCTCTACGAGTCTGTCAATCAAATCCAACTCTATACTACGAGTAAACGTCCTTGCCCCTTGTAAACCTGCTCAGACTGGAGAGTGTACTCACACTCCAACTATACTGCATTGTAGTTTTGTAATTTGCATATTTGTGTTTTCTCTACTAGAGTATAAACTCTTGGCTGGCAGAAATCCGATCTTCATCTCTAGATCTACATTGTTCCCAACATGGTGCTTTGTGTATAGTAGATATTTAACAAATGTTTGCTATTGTTGTTGAATGAATGAATGAACAAGAAGACAGAGTTGGGGGGAGGGATATGGGAAGCTTCTGAGTCAGTCCATAACTGTCCCTTCCTAACACACCCTGAAATCAGCCCACAACCAACAAAAGGTACCTCTACTTACAGCTTAATAGGGATAACAAATATTAACTTAGCTTGGAAGGAATTCTGGACCCCCAACAAATATTTATGAAACTTCCCATCCCAGCACAATCACATAACCTCCATCACTGCCTGTTCTAAAGAATGCCATTCTTCTTTTCTTTACTGTGTCCATCTTCCTAACTGGTCCTTCTCTCTGACAAAACAGAATCCCAGTTTCCTTCCCTGACCAGGGTCCTCTTTTGTCATCCTACCCACCACCCTTCGCCCTATAGACCTATTTCATTTTTCACCTAAGTCCTCTGTGCTATTGCTGGCCTTAACCTGCTCTTCACCATTCCCTTCCTTCAGTTGTCTGTCCCCCGAGCCCCTGTCAAGAAAGCCATTCCTATGATGCACAAAGCTATGAATAAGATTTCTCCAACAATGACAATACCCAGAGGAAACTAAGGTTGGCCTTATTGTCTGCCATCTTGCCAGTCCCTGGCCCTCTATCTTTCTAACCCCATGACTGCCCCATGGGGTCTATTTGGGCATATGTGGAAGTGCTTGTCAATAGTCTAACTTTGAAAGTGCCTGTAGAGTAGAAAACCTTTATCCATCCCCTTCCACGCATGTCCAGGACAGAAACAAGGAAGGAGGGAAGGGTATTTGGAATGCTTGACATTCTATTGAACTTGGACCTTTTTCAGACATTTTCTATAGAACCAAAACCTGCTTCCTTCACTTCCTTCAAATGCTTGCCTGTAAATAACAGTATTTTCTTTGCTCCAAGTTGCCAAAAGAAAATGCTCTTGAGAAGTACAAGAAGGACTTACAGGTTCCCTGAAGACCTAAGAACTAAGAGGAGAAGAGCATAAAATGACTTTCTTGAACACTCATTAAGAAGTCAAAGTCTGCTTTTATGTCTAAATTCTCATATCTCCATCTCTATCCCAGGGCTACTCTAATCACCATATATAAATTAATCCTCTTACTGTAATGGATTGATCTTCAAATCATTTCTCATTCCCTTTGCCTCATAGGAAGGCTTCCCATCAAGGAAGAAATAGGAGCTAATAGCTACTCATCTCTACTGTTTTTGTTTTATAATATCAGCATTGCCCATCATCCCCTCTTCTGAAAACCAGTGTAGCTATCTGTAAAATGGGGTCTTTGGATTAGACAATCTCTAATATTCTTTCTAGTTCCAACCTTCTGTCTATTTATGAATATCAAAAAGGACAAGTCAAACCCTCCATATGGTACTGGCCAAATCACTTGACCTCATGATGGCTGTTTCCCTGTTTATCTATTAAATGAGGGTTGTGTGCAGACATCTTATGAATGAATAAATTAACGAATGATTGAAAGGGACTTTCTAAGCCCTGTGCAAATGATAGGCATCAATGAGCAGACTCCGGGAATCAGAGACAAAGCGGGGAGATGGGTCAGTATGACAGTCAGGGATAGAATGACAGCACTTTGGAATGTGAAAGAACTATTAATATTCCTTAATGCGGTGCTTTTGCTTTCCTAATCTAGACCAAGAGGTAAGAAATTATTAAAAATGTGTGTATTCAGTCCAAACAACCAGGCAAGACCAGCTGCTCCTTAAGTGGCTACACTCCAGCAACCTTCCCTGAACGTTAACTGCATGAACCATACTGGGAGTGGAAGTGAAGCAGGTGTGTGAAGCAAACACGGACGGCCCACGTGTGAGCACAAACAATTAGCTGGGGCCATGGAAGTCAGAACATTCACATTTGCGCATGTCACTGCAGTTCAGAAAAAAAGAAAGAAACTCCCCTGAACAGGCCTCATTTTAGTGTTACACTCATTAAAGAGACAAAACCCTCTGGGGAAACTCTGGCTCATAGAAGACCTCTCCTCAAAGCCTCACTTCTATTCCCCTAGGAATGGGCCCTCCTTTATAGAGAGGAACTCTAGGGCAGCCATTGATCCTTGTAATTATGAAACAAAAGGTGCTATTAATTCATCCTTTAAAAAAAAGCTTTCAGATGAAGCTATTGGGATAGCAGTATAACATCTTAGAGTAGCTGTCTTTAAGCAAAAGTAAATTAGGAAGCCACCCAAAGATTCCAACAACTTTAACTTCAATAGTAATGAAACAATGAATCTGAAATTTGCAAAAGCAGTTTTCACAGACTTAATTTGTTTGATTTTAGTCTAAAGTACATATTTAGCATCTAGACAAATCATGATAGGAATTCCTTTTGCTGGCAAGAAAATACATTTTTCAAAGTAGAGATAGCTACCTATGTCTTTAGCCACAGAATTATATAAAGATAGGTATAGATTTAGACATAAAGATTTAGCTACACATATACACATACACCTGTAGTATGGATATATATGATATATGCATATTTATCAATCAATATTAGGTACCTACTATGTGTCAAAAACTGTGCTAGATAAGGACATTAAAAATAGTCTCACTTCGAGGAGCTCACATTCTTTCGGAAGATTAGATAGACAGACAGATGGATAGACAGATAGATATACATTAAATAAAATCAATCAGTTAGCATTCATTAAGTACCTAATATGTGGTAAATATTATGCTAGGCACTAGAGATACAAAGAAAGGCTAAAAACAAAATGTTCTAGTCTAAAGGAGCACACAAATACAAAATCCTTTCATTCCCTACACGATTCCTGGGCAACATTTATCACTGAATCTCCATGTTCCATCTGCAAAATGAAGGGATAGATGTCTACTATTTCTAAATCTTCAGAATACATGGAGAGAAACAGTCCTTAACAGTGCCCAGGGCCTCAAAAAGAATGTAAAAGCTATATTTTAAAAACATCATTCCAGAAAAGTCTCTTTCTGCTACAAAATAAGGTATTTGCTGGGTAAACAAAATGAAATAAATGTTTAATGTTTGCATTCTTCTTGTTGTCCCTTTTGCAAATACTCTGATTCGATCAAAAAAATGAATTATGTCTGATCATTATTCTAGATTACCTGACTAAATAATGGCTCTACACTCACCCAGGTATCTTGCTGCTAGTATTAAGGTTAGCATTTATCAATGTTAATACTAACGTAAGTAGTTAATAGGATAAATGCTATCTGTATTACTATCATTGTCTTCCCAGCCAGCAGCTCTAAACTATGCCACCTCTGTTCTGATAATCACTGTGCCATATCCCTCTAGCACCAGAGCCCAGGACTCTGCCCCAAGATGCATCCTGGGCTCTGAAGGGTGACCTTTCATCTTGTCTTCCTTCAAACCAGGCTTTTGCCTGACTTCCCAGCTACCAGCCTCAAATTGTACCATTCCCTGAAGAGGCTCCTCTCTTCTAACTGTCTTACGACTGCCCCTTTCTATTCTATCTCCACCCATGCCCTCACAATTAGAATATAAGCGCTTTGAAGACAAGAAACGTCCTGATTGCTTCCTTGTTTTATTCCCAAGATTTAGCACAATGCCTGGTACATTTTGTTGTTCAGTAGTTTCATTTGTCAGACTCTTCATGACCCCTTTTGAGGTTTTCTTGGCAAAGATACTAGAATAGTTTGCCATTTCTTTCTCCAGGTCTGGCACATAGTAAATGCTTCATAAATACTTTATTTACTGTACCCATATTTTGTACTACTATCACCAAGAAGCAGCACAGTCTTAGCTACTCTGATCAATACAGTTATCCAAGACAATTCCAAAGAACTCATGATGAACATACTAACCATTTCCACAAAGAGAAGTGATGATCCCTGAGTGCAAATTAAAGCATTGTTTTTGCCTTTATTTCTCTTTCCTTTTTTGTGACATGGTTAATACAGAAATGTTTTGTATGATTTCACATGTGTAAGTGATTTCATATTACTTGCTTTCTCAGTGGGTAGGGGAAGCATTGAGGGAGAGAATTTGGAACTCAATTTTTTAAAAAAAGAGTATTAAAAATAAATAAATAGTAATTTTTTAAGGCAACATGATAAATAGTAGATAATGAGCCAACATTCAGAGTCAGAAGACCTGGATTCAATTACTATGTCTGACACAAACTAGCTGGGCAAGTCACTTACTTAATTTCTCAAGTGCCCTGAGAAGATCATGAAGGTGCTGATCTGCATTGATTTAATTTGCTCAACTAGAACCCCATGTTAGCAAAACTACAGATCTAGTGACAAAAAGACTATTACAATTGATCATTATTTAACAAAGTCCTGAAAGAGTCATAACTGTTTTCTCTACATTGACACCATTTATTATCTGCTAAAAAGAGTTGGCTACTTGGGAATTTGGTGACTTTTAGAACTGGGATTCTGAGTTTGGGTTAGTTTGTTTGGCTTTGTTTTTAAGGAAGGATATATTAATAGAAGCATAAAGAACTGTTCGTCTCTTCCTAAGTCAGAGTACACCTCTGTTTGGTCCTGGGATCCAAAGGCATCTGGGTAGAGCAACAAACCTGGAGTCAGGAAGACCCAAGTTCAAATCCAGTATCAGACAGAAACTCCAATTTTCTCATGTAGAAAATGGAGAAAAAAGTAGCATCTCAGTCACTTACTAGCTGTGTGGCACTGAATGAGTCACTTAACCTGTCTACCTCATTTTCTATAACTGTAAAATGCGGATAATAATAGTACCTACCTCCCAGGATCACTGGGATGATCAAGTGAGATAATATTTCTGAAGCAGTTTGCAAGTCTTAAAGCCCTATATAAGCACTAGTTACTACTACTACTACCATTGTTACTGCTACTATTATCACTACTAATAATAATACTACGTTATAGGAAGGAGCTCAGGTGTACTCAGAGGAGCGTTAACCTAAGGTAAGAGGACTTGAAATGAGGAATTGAAATAAGGATAGATTGAAAGAACTGGGAATAAAGATGAGTTTAGACTAGAGAAAAGAGAATTAAGTGGAAAATCATAACTGCCTTCTAGTATCCAAAGATCTGATACATGGAAGAGCAATTATTAGACTGGCTCTACTAAGCCACAGAAGGCAAAAACTAGGAGCAATATAGGCCAAGTACAGAGAGATAAAAAGTCAGTTCAGAGTAAAGAAAAACTTCCTAATGATAAGATCTGTCCAAAAGTGGGATGGGCTATCTTGAGAGTGAATGTATCCTCTATCTCTGGAAATTTAGAAGCTAAATAACTATGTATCAGGGTTTTGAAGAGTGCTTTTCCAAATTTCATATGCATCCTTTCATGATTACTGAAGAAGGGATTTCTGTTGTAGGTATGGGCTGTGCTGTGTAACCACTGAAATCACTTTGGTGGGTTTCTGTGATCCTAAGCATACATGTAGTATACCAGGAAGCTCCTTGGCTAAGAGGAATTCTGGGTTTCCTGCTCACTATATTGTTTGACTTGTGGGTATCAAAGCGAACTACCCAGATTTTTAGAGATGGAAAATTTAATGTCTGGAAGGTGACATAGCTTACCCATAGACGTAGATATCACAGATAGGAAATAGCAGAACTTGGAATTAAACTCAGCTCTTCAGACTTGAAATTCAGTATTCTTTCCATTCTACCATACTATATTTCTTTATATGCCTCAGAATCAGCAGAAGAAACTATCATTGAAGATGAGAGCTGCACATGGCAGGCAGTATTGTTTGAAAGTAATTATTTGATTTATCTATTCAGACTATTTCATAATCTTCAAATCAACAGACTTAGAGCATCCAATAACAATAGCAGACATTTTAATAAGGTTTAAGGTTTGCAAAGTGCTCCATAAAAACTATCTCATTTGTATTCCCCAACAATCTTGTGGGGGTAAATGCTACAGGCACTATCACCACCCACTTTTTTTAAACAAAGAACTTGAAGCTGGGAGAAGCTGAGGGACAATGGAAAGGAACCAGTATTTATAAATACCTATTTATAAGTGCCTGTGGTAAGTACTTTACAAATATCTCATTCCATCTTCACAACCCTTAGCAGTAGATACTATTATTTTCCTCTTTTACAGTTGAGGAAACTGAAACAGATATTAAGTGACTTGCCCAGGGTCTCACAGTCACTAAGTGTCTGTGATCCTTAGCCTCCAGCCCCAGTGCCATGTGGCTCGAGCTTAAAGGGACCTCAGAGGCCAATCTATTTCAACCTCCCCATCTGTTAGATCCAAGGTGTTTAAATGATGTAAGTCATATAGGTTTTAAGCACCGGAGGTAGAATTTGAACCCAAGTTTTCTAACTCCAGAGTGAATGCTCTTACAATACTTTATCAGTATCATACTGTCTCCATTATATTACAGGTCCCAGTGAAATGATTTGCCCTACATCACATGGTGAGTGAATAGCAGAGCCCAGACCAGAACCCAAGCTTCTTGATTCCAGGTCCATTGTTTGTTCTACCATACTGCAATGAACACCAAGCTATCTCTTAGTATCTGAATCTGACATCCCAGTTTTCCTGCTACAGCTCTCAGACAGAATGCTGGAACAAATATCACAATCGTAATCCAAGTCTGCTAACCCAAGAGAAATGAGATCTCCTTCCTGTTGCTCTCTTACTCTATTAACACTCAGAAACAGAAGCTAATAGACATGTCACTGGCAGTCTCACAGCTCCATTCGTCTTCCTAAGCCAAAGACTTTTGGGAGGGTACATAATGGTTAGTTGTATTGTACTCTATGATCTGATCTAGACTCAAATCCTTTTTAAGGTTAATGAAGAAGACCTTTCAGCAATATTACCAAAAGCATCTCTGCGAGATTTCTAAAAATGTATTCTTCGGATTTCTTTGCAGTGGCATGGGAGGGCAGGAAAACATTCATTGTTCCCTCATAAGATATACATCCCCAGGGGTTCTGGCATGCAGAAGACTTATTTTCCTACAGTTTCTGCATATAAAACTTTATTCAATAAAAAACAAAGCCAGGTTTTGTTATTCAATTTTTTGTTTTCCCATTTTGCTGATACATACAGGACTAAAACCAACACCATGAAATTGCTTCAGTATGAATTCAGCATAAACAAACCTCCAAGCACTGATATTTGATTACTTATAAAATAATTTTGGGGGAAGAATTAGCCTAACATATAAAAGTAAGTTGAAATTTCAGTTTTGTAGTCCTGGTTTCATCATTCCTCTCTCTAACCTTCCTCTGTTTCTAAAAGGTTTTTTTTTTTAGTACCTTTTGATTTTACATCACAGCTATTTCCAGCTATACCCCATGCCAGCACTGAATCTTCCTTTATAACAAGAAAAAACAGCTCAGCAAAAGGTAGAAATAAAATGGCCATATTGTTGGTATGTACATCATTCTGTCCACAGAGTCTTCCACCTCTCTACCAAGAGGAAGTTTGTTTCATTTTCTGTTATTGGGGATTAAGGTTGGTCATTACAATTAGAGTTTGGCTTCCTTTTACTGTTTTTAATTGCTATTGTCATAATCATTGTGTATATGGTTTTCCTGGGTCTGCTTATTTCATTTAGTATGAGTTCATGCAAACCTTCCCATATTTTCCTGAATCTTTTGTATTCATCATTTCTTACTGCACAATAATGTTCTTTCAATTCCTCAAATACTCGAACGAAACTGTGATCCCATTTATATGGGTGTTCCAGAGCCCATTCAAATCTGCCCATCTTGTGCAACTCTTTTCTGGGTCCACCATGGTACAGAGAAAAGTTTGCTGAATTTGGAGTCAGAGGACTTAGGTTCAAATCCCAGCTTTCACTTTCTACTTGGGTAGTCTTCAGTAAGTTTCTCTGGCCTCAATTTCTTCTGCTGTACAATGAGGCAGTTGAACTAGAGAGCCTCTAAGGTCCTTTTGGACTTTAAATCTAACTTTGATCCTCCCATAACCTGTGGAATATTGGCAACTCAACCCAGTATCCCATTAAATCTATTATATACGATGGTTTGTTCAGCCATTCCCCTATTGATACACACACACACACACACACACACACACACACACACATATATATATTTTGTTTCCAGTCATTTGGTCCCACAAAAAAAAATGTTGCTGTGAATATTTTCCTGTCCTCTAATTTGAAAAGCCCTGCTTCAAGAGATTACTGAAACTTAAATGGTATTGTACCATATAATCAATCAACAAAATACATTTATTAAGTGCTTGCTATAATCCAGGTACTATCCTAGGCATGGGACATACAAAGAAAAGAATGAACAGGCCCTTCCCTCAGGGAGATTACAGCCATCAGAGAACACAGCAATTACATACAGGGGAGACGTTAGCAACTTAAGAGATGAGGAAAGGCCTCATGTCAGAGGTGGCACTTGGGTTGAACTTTGAAGGAAACTAGGAATTCTAAGAGACAGAGGTTAGGAAGGAATGCATTCCAGGCATGGGGAACAGTCTGTGCACACATATTAGGGTGGGAGATAGAGTTCTATGTATAAAAAAATAGCAAAAAGGCTGGTTTGGCTGGACCATAGAATGAAAGAAGGAAAATAATGTATAATTATCCTAAAGATGTACCATATTGGTCCAAATGTAAACATAGATTTTTAGATCTTATTTAAACCTTTCTTTTACCTTACCAATAAAAATTCTGATGTCCTAAAGTGGCCAAACATACTCTATTTTTAATATACTGGAAATTCTCCTGGACAAAGTCTTGTCTTCATCAGCAAGCCACATACATCACTCAGCCAAAGACATTAGGGGGTCACTATCAATCTTACTAAGGCATCTGTATAGAAATCATTCTGACTTAACTTCCCTATTTTAAGGGGAAACCCAGAGTGGAGCACACTTTCACTCTGTTGTCTCATGCAGAATCAAAAGAAATTCAAAGCTTGCCAACCTCAAAGAAAAAAAGTAATAAGGTTACTTTCTGCTACCCGGTGTCAGGGAAATAGAAGATTTTATTTTAGTAGAGATCTTCAGGTGATGTAACAGTATAATGCATTATTATTACCCTCTTTTTTATTAATAATAAGCTTTGATTTTAATAATAGCAAGTAGGTCACCCAGCCAGCAGGTAAAGAAAACCAAGGCATTTTTTTCCTTATGACAAATTCATGCTGGGCTGGCCTCTTTCCCAACAACTCTACCTCTTTAATATATATTTTTTAAAAACCAGCTGGAAAGTCAGAATCAGGGCAGAGTTCAGGAGGCCCTCCCAGTAATCCTATAGCTGCTCTAGTCATTAAAAGGTCTGTCACTAGGAAGAAGGGGAAAAAGTCACAGAAACTTCAAATATAGAAAATAATTGGGAAGGAGACACTCTAGCTCTAGATAATAGAGGCAAGTCCCCATTACAAAGGATCATAGTACTTTATAAACCTTAAAGAGCTATATAAATGCAGGGATTTTGCAGGCAGTCTCTAGGAAAATGTCAGTGCTGACATCATATATATATATATATATATATATATATATATACACATATATATGTGTGTGTGTATGTATATATGTGTGTGTGTATGTATATGTATGTATGTATGTATGTATGTATATGTATGTATTTGTCTACCTAAGTGGATCTGTTAATATTTGTCCTTCATAGTTTAAATGTTCATGGACTGAGAGTTGGCAGGGGTCCTTAAAAGTAATATACCTTCATTTTACAGATGAGGGAACTGAGCCTCAGAAAGTTTAAGTGACTTGCCAGTGGTCATACGGTAATTGTCAGAAGTAGGATCCAAAATCAGGTCTTCCCAACCCCAAGTCCAGCACTAGCTACAATTCCATTCAGCAGGACTCTCTATGAATGGATTGACTTCCTTTGCATCATAATAGAGACAACAGTGAATCAGTCACTAGAAGTGCCTTCTACACAAATTGAATATGAAATGGATCCAGAAGTAAAACGTTACAAACATGAATTTTTCCCCAGGCTTGGTGGTTTCAAGGAGTGATTGAAGTGATGGTGGGAGAGAGTTTTTGGGAGGATGGAAGAGGTGGAGGGAGCTGGGTGAACTACAAGATGGTCTACTGGAGAGAGCCCTGGACATAGAGTCAGAAAGAGTTGAATTCAAGTTCTACCACAGATAATAATAGTGTAACCCTGAATAAACCATTTCACTGCTGCCTGCCTCAGTTTCCTCATTTATAAAATGAAGGGGTTGGACTTAATGACCTCAAAAGATCATTCCAGCTCTAAATCTAGAATCCTTTGAATATAATCATGTCATAAGCTCAAGGATTCCCAGTCATGGGAATGACATGCTCTGAACAAACTGATAGACTTCCCTGAAAGTCACTGTAGGCTTGCAGTATTTGGTCACTCTGGGAGGTCATCCTTCATTTCATACTCTGGAACTCTATACCACCACACGCTCAGGGAGTTCTTTCCACCGGAGTCTCTTAGGCAATCTAGACAGTATAATCAGTTTTCCTACTGTAATACGGACCATAATGAGTTTTCTCTAAGCCACAGGCTGTACTGATGACTTTGACTCAACCCTTTCTATGAAGTAAGGCGAGGGGGGCATTTACTTTCATCCCAGGACTTCCTTCTTCATGTATTTTGAATAAAAATCTCTGCACAGAGATGAACCAAGTAAAGCTCAATATTCTGTCTGCACTGTAACTGTGGCCCTAAATTTCTAAAAGTACCCCAGATTCATTTACCATATCTGGATAACCTGGCAGAGACATAATAACTTTTCCCTTTTCTGCCCTTTTGTAACAGGGAGATCCCACTTAACTGTGATATCCACTGGTCATTCCTGATTCAGTGTGGGGTGTTTAAGAGTAATCATAATTACATCAGGCCATGAACTAGGGGTCTCACTGCCTATAGGGAATTCCTCTTCCATTTGGAGCCTGTGATGGACATCCTTCAGGTCAGTAGCAAAAACCTTTGTTGGGTAGATGTCTCCCTGTCTGCTTTATGTCTTGTTTGATGATCATCATCCAAAGATCATTAAGGGAAGTTATTGCTGTTATTACATCTTTCAAGGAATCTTGACATTTACATGAGAGACATCTTGTTGCAGGAGGAGGACCTCTAAGGTAGTGCTTGGCTCTACTACATCAAGTTCAGCACATCAACAAGCATTCATTAAGCACTTACTATATATACCAGGCACTCTACTAAGCACTGGAAATACAAATAGAAGCAGAAACATCATAGTCCTTACCTTCTAACAGCTTATATTCTAACAGGGGAAGAGAACACATAGAGAGCCAAAAAGTGTTAAGTACATTGGGCTCTGGTGTGCTTTGCATCTTTCAGTCAGTTATGTGAATATAAATATTGGATCTTATTACTAGAATATTATTTAAGGAAGCCTAACTATTCCCTATTCATACCTTTTTAACTAACAGTGCCACTGGCCACTAACCTGACCCTATTAACGATATCAGAAGGTAATACGGTACAGTGGAAAGAGTGCTGGATTTGGCACTGGAAGCCCCGAGTTCAAATGGTCACAATCACTTATTATCTATATAACTTTAAACTGGTCACAACTTCTCTGGGCTATAGTTTTCCCATCTATAAAATGAGAACTTGATGAACTCTAAGGTTTCATCCATCTTGGAATACATGATTTTATAAGTAAAAAAAATTATATCAAAGTGACAACAAGATAAATGGCAAGGCAGGTTAGAGGTACCTTTCGGAAAGGCAAGAAGGAAGGAAGGAAGGAAGGAAGGAAGGAAGGAAGGAAGGAAGGAAGGAAGGAAGGAAGGAAGGAAGGAAGGAAGGAGCAGGGAGTTCAAGAGGGGAAATAAACAGTTGTGAAAGAAAATCCATTTAATTCCCAACCCTTCCCAGGTCTTTAAAATAAGAAAGAAAATAGGGTATAGAATGCTGGGCATGATGTCAAGAAATACCTAGCTTCTAGTCCCAGGTATAACTCTTTCTAACTGTTTGAATTTGGGTAATTCTCTTAAAGATTTTGAGCCTCAATTTCCACATTTTTAAAGTCTGGATAATAACACCTGTACTTTCCCTCTCAGAGGATTGTTTCAAGGATAAAATGAGATAACATTGGTGTGGTCCTTTGAAAGCCTTTCAATGCAATGTAAATGTCAACTATTCATATTCATAATAGCACTCTTTCCTTATAATAATCCTGTGAGGAAGACAGAAAAAATATTTTCTCCATTTTATAGATGAAAAAATGAGTTTGACCTGGGTTAAGTTATTTAACCTCACTTGCCTTGAGCTTCATCATTTGGAAATGGCTTCTACGTGCGTCCCCAGCCCCACCCCAGCCACAGCCGCATAAGGTTTTAAATGACTAAGAAACTCTCTCTTTCCTCTTCTCTTCTTCCTGGATTAGCTGGCTTCCTTTGAGTCTCACCTTCTGCTGAAGACTTGCCTGATCCCCATAATGCTAGTGCCTTCCTTCTGCCAATTATCTTGCATTTATCCTGTGTATTTCTTGTTTGTACATAGCTGTTAACATATTATCTACCCCACTAGACTATGAGCCCCTTAAGAACAGGGACCTTTTTTTTGTCCTACCTTGTATTCCCAAAGCTGATCATAGTACCTGACATGTACTAGTAGGTGCTTAATCATTACCAGCTGAGTGAATGCTGAGGACCTTGGAGAACGTCTCATTCAATTTCCTCATTTTATAGGTCAGGTTGACTGCAGTCTATTGCTAGTGATAACTTGCTCATCACATAAAAGACATCAACACAGACCCTATGGTCCAGAAAAAAGATGGTCATCAGTTAGGAAATGAAAATGAGGGATAGTAGACACTGATAAGCCAAGGTCTACCTTGGTCTCTACACCAAAGCTCTGTCACTTTATCACTGAGGGAATTCCTCCACCTGACTATAACTTGGTAAATAAGTCATATAGAGTTATTGGAGGTTCAGAATGAGTTACCAAATTACTCATGGTGACATGCCCAAAAGACTGATAAAAATCAGAAGCTGGATTTAAATCCATCCTTCTTGACTCCAAGTTATAGAATTCTAGGTCATAGAACCAAGAGCTAGAACAGAAGAACTTAGAGGTCATTTAGTCCAACCCTTTATTTTAAGGTAAGGAAACTGAGGCACATAGATTAAGTGACTTGTCCATGGTAACAGAAATAGTGAACAACTGGGGTAGGATCTGAACAGTAAGTTTAGCTTCCTGGCTATTATGTCACATTGTATCCCAGCACTGTATCCAGTATACTGTGCTGCCTCTCAGTACATTGATAATCTTTAGGGCAGGAGTCCTTTGAGATTGTCTTATGTGCCCCCAGAGAAATAACTCATATTATCTGATTACAGACTGAAGCATACTATTTATCTCTTTCTTTCTTTCTTTCCTTCTTTCTTTCTTTTCTTTTTTTGATTCTTCTTGTACAAAATGACTAATATGGAATATTTTACATGATTGCATATCTATATCAGATTGCTCACTGTCTCAGGGAGTGGGGAGGAGAAGGAGGACTAGAATTTGGAATTCACAACTTAAAAATGTTAAAAATTGTTTCAATATGTAATTGGGGGAAAATATTATCTTAAAAAATAATCAAGAGCAGTAGATAGATCCCTTGTGGCTTATTTATGAAAATATATGGGCAAGAATCTTTATATTTGAAGAGGCATTGATGGTTTATGATTTGTCTTTCTATCCTCAATGCTTACTTAGCACAGTGCCTCAAACCTAGTGTTTAATAAACACTCGTTGACTGATTAATGGATTTTGTGTTACTGGTATGAGTACTCACAAAAATGATATCATATAACCACTGAAGCATTAAATCCAAAATAGGGTATTAATTTGTTACCATACCAAAAAGGTATTGGGATAAGACCAATATCTAACAGAGTTCACCTTCTTTCTCTCTTGCTCACCAACATGGGTTAGGAAAAGGCCACAAAGTCAGTTTAATTGGCCATTGGGGTAGAGCAAAGCTCAAAATGTACCTCCCTTCACACAGCTTCCTCGTGGCTTCCAGATGTGCTGAAATAGCTCTCTGATCTTCTAGAGGAACAAAAGCTCCCACCCACATTAGTCCTTCTAGTTTGTTAGATGTCTGAAGACTAGCTAAGCTGTCACACCCTATCCTGATGAACCGACATGCTTTTCATATGGAAACAAGAGGGCTGTATCCTTGTTGCATATTTTTGCTATGTTAAAGCTAAGTAAATTGGTAATTGTTCAATGACTCACAAGATCCTAATTCTGTCCCAATGTTGAATCTGAACTAACAGGGTACTGGCATTAGGGCCACCCTTAGAAGGTATGTAGTATAATATTGTTCTATCATAGAAAGCATCTAGTCAAGCCTCCTTATGTTACAGATGAGGAAACTAAGGTTCAGAGAATTGAAGTGACTTACCTGCATTCTCATTGTTAGTAAAGCAGCAGAGGCAGAATTCCAACTCAAGTCTCCCTAAATACACATCCATCACGCTTAATCCTGCACCAGATGGCCTCCCTTACAATACCATTTCTGAGTATACCAAATGGCCTCATATTTGATTCAGGTGAACACTTTAGGGGTTAATCCTTCCAATTAGGGCTTTTAACAATCTATCATAGCCTCCTACGGGGCCACAAAGAACCCCATACTGTGCCACAGGAATAACAGAGAAGCTACATTAACACCTTCTGCACAGAAGAAATGAACATGTGTTAACCATGATAGACAGAAAGACCTGCAGGGGAAAAGGAAATGTTATTCTTCTTTTGTGCTAGAGTCAGTCCTTAAGGAATATATAATTCATTAGTTCATTTAGCAAAAAGTTGTAAAATCTCCTCAAAGATATTAGTGTTGTTTTAAAAGGGTGCAGGGGTTTGTCATGTAGATAACTTCATTATTACAATGTGGAAGTACATTTTATTATGTTTTGACTTCTGTTAAAAATGTTTTGTTATTATCATAGCTGATTATGTTTTTATAGACCTTCTACCATTTCCATATATGGAAAATACAAACACTAAAATATAAAAGTCAAAATATATTTCCTATCATGTCCCAGAAAAGGGAAAGAATGGGCAAGTCCTATTCTAATTACAAAAAAATACAAAATATAATGACTTTTATTTTGTTTTGTTAAGCTACCAGATGGATTCTCAGAGAGGATGGTAAGGTTTAAAGAAGGAAAAGACATTAGCTAGATACTCTCTGGTCAAACTTTTCTTAATCTCCCTGGGCCTGTTACATCATCTATAAAATGTAGAGGCTAGTCTACGTGGCTTCTGAGGTCCCTTCCAGCTCTGAAGCTTATTATCCTCTCATTTTATAAATGAAAACATCAAGAATCAGTGACATAAAGTAACTTGGACCAGATCATAGGAGTCAGTAACCAATAAACATTTAAATGTCAACTATATACCAGGCATTGTGTTATGCAATGAAGATACAAAGAAAGGCAAAAGGCAACCTCTATTCTCAGAGGAACTCACAGTGTAATGGGGGAGACAGAATGCAGACAACTGTATACAAATGAGAGAGGAAAGAAGAGAGAGAGACAGAGACAGAGAGAGACAGAAAGAGAAACAGAGACGGAGGGGATAAATCAGAGAATCGACGGAAGGGAGGCACCAGCATTAAGGGGAATTGGGGCAGACTTCTTGTAGAAACTGAGATTTTAGCTGAAAATTTAAAGGAAGCAGAGAAGCTGGGGGTGGGGGGTGGGGCGGGAAGAGAGAGACAGAGAATTCCAAGCATAGGGACCACCAGTGAAAATGTACAGAATCCACAGACCAAATGTCTTATGTGGAGAACAGAAAAGAGGCTGGTGTCACTGGATAATAGTAGATATGAAGGTGAGAGGAAAGTAAGGTGTAAGAAGACTGGAAAGGGTAGAAGGGACAGGTTGCAGAGGGCTTTGAATATCAAATAGAGGATTTTCTATTTGATCTAGGAGGTAATAGGTAGACTCAGACCTTCACCTTAGGAAGATCATCCTAACAGCTGAGTGGAGGATGGAATGGAGTGGAGAGCCTCTTGTGGTAGCAGACTGATCAGCAGTCAATTGCAGTAATCAGAGTAATGTCAGGAGGAGATGATGAGAAAGTGCACCAAGGTAGTGGCAGTGTCAACAGAGAGAAGGGAGTATATATGAGAGATCATCAAGATGAAATCAACAAGACTTGGCAGTAGAAATGAAGTCATCCATTGTACATGGTCTTCTCAATGAGTTTAGCCACAAAAGGGAGAATAATTAGTGAGATTACAAATCTACTACAGGAAAGAATCCCAAAAGCCAACTAGTTGAACCCCTTCATTTTACAGTTGAGGAACTCAGGCCCACAGAGCTTAATTTAAATTCTTTGAATAAAGTCTTGCAGGTTAAAAATAGCAGATCTGGGATTCAAACCCAGGCCCTCTGGCTCCAAACCCATTGCTTTTCACTGTACCACAAAAAATCCAAAGCCCAGGCAGTTTAAGTGACTTTGCCACAGTCATAGAGATAATAATTTTAAAAGGCAGGATTTAAAACTAGGTCTTTTAACTCTTTCCACTGTCCCATTCTGCCTTTTTCAGACACTAGCTCCAGTATTCTTTCTTCTATAGAATTCTTATCTTTCTCCCATCTGAACTTTTACCTTGGTGGGCTGAGGAAATAGGATCAACAGTGCAGACTATTTTAAGACTCAGCATATGAGAATGAATAATTTTCACATGTTTTTCTCTTCGCAGAGAAAACAACCAACACAGCCTCAAGCAGAATGGGTCTCCCTTCTCCACCTCCCTGCCTGGCACAGGGACTGATCTTCCTAGTCATGAGCTAGCTTCTTCCTGGACTAGAAAGCCGAAGCTATGAGTCAATTTTTCTCCAAGCCAAGAAGGCCTTCCTTAACGCAGAAGTATCATTTGCCTTAATGGAGCAAGGTCCAGAATATCCAGTATCTGCTTTGTTACATGTCATGGCCCAGATAGTTGGGAGCCAGAGTGCAAATCAGCTTCATTGGTCTTTCATTCTCAGAAAACCATTGAATCCTTAAAAAGAAATGAAGAAAAAATCAATCTAAAAAAGCAGCAAGACAGCAAGGGGGAGAGGAGAACGCATTAGCACTATATGCCAACTTCTTGGTCCAATGCCTATTTTGTGTTTATGAAGGCACCAGGAAGAAGTCAAATGTCAGATAAAATGACAGATGAATGTTTTGCAGCATCAGGAAAAAATGATCTTTTGTACTTCCCTATGTTCTTGTCAATGAGACATAAACATTGGCTAGCTTCTGGTTACTATTTCCTCAGATAAATCTAACTTTTGTGTCAGTAATTCCATGGTGCCAAGGACTCATACACACTTTAAAGGGTTTCTTCTTTCAGATCAAAGGGTCAGAATATTTTAGATATTTTAGATATGAATAGGGAAACTGAGGCTCAATATGGTTAAGTGACCTGCATAAGACCACATAGGTACAGTAGTAAATAGCAAAGTGAGGATCATATTACTCTATCTAATAAACCTCTGCATGGCACCCTTGTTGCAAATATATGGATCAAAGTGTCTGTGTGTTTGTCCTTCATTGCCAAGAAGATCATGCCATCAGAGAAATGATGACATGACTTGCACTTGACTTTATTTTGAGTGAGGGAGGGCTGTGCAGGTCACCAGCCTCACTTCTCCTCCAGAGCCATCTGAATCCAGTGACCAGATATTCATCAGGATGACTGGAGATGGCCCAGGATGTGGCAATCAGGGTTAAGTGACTTGCCCAAGGTCACACAACTAGTAAGTGGCAAGTGTCAGAGGTGAGATTTGAACTCAGTTCCTCCTGACTCCTGCACTGGTGCTCTATCCACTGCACCACCTAGCTGCCCCAAATATATGGATAAAAATGTAACAAAGAGGAAAAACAAAACAAAAAATTTTTAACACTCAGTTCAAAAATCTATAATCCTCTAAAGTCCAATATTAGAGTTCTTCTAAGGATCCCCAAAAGCCTTCTCTTCCTCTGTTGCTCTCTGCAGGGGTGGATAATTCTCTTCTTCATCCTGCCCACCCCTATGTTTGTCTGTATTTCTGTCTTCTGTTTTCCCTCTCTCTCTCTCTCTCTCTCTCTCTCTCTCTCTTTCTCTGTCTGTCTCATTCTCTTTCTCACTCTTTGTGTGAAGTGTATACACTTCACAACAGCCATTCCCCAATCGATAAAATCCCTTCATAATCTATACATCCCCAACACCTTTGCAGTCATCGTATACTTCACTCCCTGCCACATGTTAACTCTTCAATCCAGTGGCTTCCTTGCTGTTTCACAAACAAGATACTCCCGTCTCTAAGCTCCAGGCATTTTCCCTGGCTGTACCTCAATGCTTAGGAATGCTCTCCTTCCTCATCTCTACCTACCGGCTTCCCTGGATTCCTTCAAATTTCAACTAAAATCTAATCTTCAGGGAGCCATTCCCAATCCCTCAATTCTTGTGCCTTCCCTTTTTTCTTCCCTGTTTCCTGTATGCAGATCATATTTGTTTACTTGTCTCTTTCATTGGCTTGTAAGCTCCATAAGGGCAGGGACTACCTTTTGCCTCTTTTTGTGTCCTCAACACTTTAGCATAGTGCCTGGCAAATAGTACACATTTAATAAATGCTTATTGCCTGACTGATATAATCTATCAAAACCATATGATATGCTCCAAATCAGTAATAATTAGAGAAATGTAAAATATAACAATTCTCCAGATTCACCTCACATTCATCAGATCAGCAAGGGTGACATAAACTGAAAATGACTAATCATGGAGTGGTTGTGGGAAAAGAGGAACACTGATTCACTGTTGGTGTATCTGTGAATTGGTCCGGATATTCTGGAAAGAATTTTGCCTATAAGTTGCCCCCTAAACTGGACAGCCCAGCCCTGGTGAATTCAAAGAAAAAGGAAGGGTATTCATATGTGCAAAAATACAGTAGCTCTTTTGAGCTTGTAAAGAACTGGAAACTAAGGATGTGCCCATCAACTGAGGAAGGTCTAAACAAGGGGTGGGGAACCTGAAGCCTGGAGATTACATGTGACCCTCTAGGTCCTCAAGTTCAGCCGTTTGACTGAATCCAAATTTCACAGAACAAACTCCCCTAATAAAAGGGGAGTGTTCTGGAAAATTTGAACTCAGTCAAAAGGCCACACTCAAGGACCCAGAAGGCCACATGTAGTCTCCAGGCTACCCCTGGTTCCCCACCCCTGGTCTAAACAAACTATGGTATATGAATATAATGGTCCTAATTGTGGAAGAAATGATTTCAGAGAAGTGTACCAATACTTGCATCAATTCAGAGTGAACTGAGCAGAACTAGGAGAATAATTTCTAGTGGAACAATAACATTGTAAATAGAGTTTTGAAAGACTTAAGTACTCTGATCAATGCAATGTCAACCGGGGTTATAGAGGATCAATGACGACCCATACCACTCACCTCCTGACAGAAAAGAAAATGTGATAGAAAATGAGACATATATTTTTGGGTATGGCCAATATAGGAATTTTTGCTCGACTATGCATGTTTGTTGCAAGGGTTTAGTGTTTTCCTTTTTTTCTGGTGGAGGTAGAGAAGGTGGGAGTGAGAAAAAATAAATGTTTGATAATTGGAATAAAATAAAATTTCATTTCATAAGTAAAAAGCCATCATATCAAGGAGAGATTACACTTTTTCTGCTTAACTGATTGTGAAACAAGTTGACCAAATGCATGATGATGCCCTCAAAAGAAATAAAGAGATTAGAAAAAAAAAGTGAGAGGTATGCTTAGCAGAAAATGTTATTGCCTTTTCTTTTTGACATATTAAGTCTGAGATGCCTATGAGAAAATGAATTGGAAGTGTCTTACAAGCATAGTTGGATATACAAGATTGGATATCAGTTGGTAATGCAAGATTGGAGATCAGAAGGATAACTGGGAGAGATATATGGATTTTGGTGGACACATGGATAGGATTCATTCCTGTAGAGAGATGACAGTTGAACCTCTAAGAATTCATGAAGTCAGCAAGAAAAGACAGAGATACTATAGAGAGAGAAGAAAAGTAGTCCTAGTATTGAGCTATTGGGGTAAATCCACACGAAAGGCGTGAGATATGAATGATGGTATAGTAAAGGGAACTGAAAAGGAGCAGTAAGACACATAGGAAGAGACCCAAGAGAGAACAATGTCAGGATAATCTAGGGAGAAGGTAGTGTCTAGTGAGGAGGATAATAAACTGTCTAATCCTGCAGAAAGTCAGGAAGAATGAGGTCTGAGAAGAGACCACTGGATTGGGTAGTTAAGAGATCACTGGTAACCTGGGAAAGAGTAGTTTCAGATCAGTGATGAGGTCAGAAGCCAAATTGCAAAGGGGTGAGAAGAGAGAAAGAAGTGATAACAATGGCAGACAGATTTTTCTAGGAATATAACTCAGAAAGGGAGGAGAGTGATATCTTAAGGGGAAGGTAGGATCTAGCATATATAAGCCTTATAAGGCCTTTAATTCTTGATTTGAAAAGACCATTCAAGGTAATTGTCCTACATGTATGTCCCTCTACCTATGTTCTGTGTTCCCATATCAGATGTGTGTTCATCCTTCCTGAAGAAGACCATGCCATCAGAGAAATAATGCCATGACTTGCACTTGACTTTGTTTTGAGTGAGGGAGGGCTGTGCAAGTCACCAGCCTCACTTCTCCTCCAGAGTTTTCTGAATCCAGTGACCAGATATTCATCAGGATGACTGGAGATGACCCAGGAAGAGGCAATTGGGGCTAAGTGACTTGCCCAAGGTCACACAGCTAATGAGTGTCAAGTGTCTGAGGTGAGATTTGAACTCAGGTCTTCCTGACTCCTACACTGGTGCTCCATCCACTGCACCACCTAGCTGCCCCCATATCAGATGTAGCAGTACCAGTAAAAACAAAAACAACAACTTGTATTTAAATAGTGCTTTCAGGTTTGCAAAGTGTTTTGTTTTCACATGTCAATTCATTTAATCTTCACAATGGTCTTGTGAGGCAAGGGCCATTAGTATTCCCATTTTACAGATGAAAGAACCGAGACAGAAGATTAAGTAACTTGCTCAAGGTCACACTGCTATTAATTGTCTAAGGCAGGATTTGAACTCAAGCCTTCCTGACTCCCACTCCTTAACTCTATCCACTGTGCCATCTAGCTGCTTCTAGGTGCTTTTCCATGTATATTACCCAGTGATGCATGTTCCTAGAATGTATAATCTCTCCCAGTGAAGAGACAACAAAATACATAAGAATGCACCCCAATATGTGTAGAGGGTTTTTTTTTCACTTATTTTACTATACTCTTTAATTGAAGGGCCTTTCCTTTGAATGAATGTGTTCTTTGGTTATTGGTAATAGAATTATACCAGTGAAGACTTATAAACTATAGTTTTGAATGGGTTGTGATATATAACACGCCTCAAACCTAGGATAACTTTCAGGGGATCCACACATCAGAGTAGTCTAAGATTCTATGCATTCATTGCAACAAACATTTCTTAAATACCTAGGATATGTGGTGCATGGTGCTAGGCACCAATGCCAACATAAGAATAAATAAGATGTCCTAGAGTATCTTATCTTAATTGATCTTCATAACAACCCTTTGAGGCAAGTAACACAAGCATTACAATCTCCTCACTCCCTTTACAAATGATGCAGCAAAGTCATTTACCTATGGTTAGATAACATACATGCAGCACATTGAATATCTGAACCTTCTCTCAGTCTAGTTCAAATTGCATTTTTTTTGGAGGAAGAAAAACACCTTAAAACAAAAGAAACTGAAGTCCTGGGATTTGTTGAAGGTTCTGGGTTCAAATCCCTGCCTCACTAGCTGTACAGCCTCCCTGAAGCTCAGCTTCCTTTCTGTAAAAGGAGAGAGCTAGATTACATGATGCCTAAATTGCACCTCCCCTCTAAATCCTATAACCCAGTGATCAGCAACATGTTTCTTTTCTTACTTCAAAATATTGGCAAACCTCTATGAGGATGGTGAGTTTTTAGAATCAGATTTATCACTAATCATTTGTACCACTCAATAAATCTGATGTTTTGGACAATAATAACCCTCCCCAAAGAGGAAGGTGAAAAATTGTCACCAGAGATCCAAGTTTCCCCAGGACTTTGTTGATAGAACAATTTCTATTTTAATTTCAAACAAGATCATATCCTAGACAAGGAAGCCTCCCCTCTAAAACAGAACAGCTTTTCAAGTTTCTTTTAACCACAATGAGTAATCCATTATGCTGGGGGAGTAGGAAGAAATGCAGAATGTATTACTGTTATCATGTATCTCTATCTAAAGGGTAGGCAGTCTGGCTAAAAAACATACTAACCAAATAAAAATGCTGGGTGGGTAAATGTGGCTATTTCTTTGTAAAACTGATTAAAAAGAGGCTTAATCCATGCACATTTTAGCAAAAATACACCCCAAGTCCAAATATAAAACTACTCAGTTAAAAGCAGCAGCATTTGATGTGTTACCCAGAACCATGACTAGGACAGGGTGACTAGAATTTTGCTTTATGTTCCTGGAAGTGAGAAGGGTAGCTCAGCATAACAATTAGTCACCAAGAACAATAAGTTAAAATCTATTAAATGATGAACAAGGATAAGAAGGAACTGGGCTGAGTCTTGAAAGACCCTAGTGACTGTAAAAAGTAAGTGGACATAAGAATTGCTTTGAAGGTATAGGGTACAACTTGTGCATAGACATAGAGGTGATGGCATGATGTTTGGAGAATAGCTAGTATAGGGTATTGGTCTAAAACAGAGTACCTGAAGGGAAGTAATGAGAAATAAGTTCGTAAATGTAGTTAAGAGGTAGATTTTGTAGGATTTGAAATGAAGTTCTAAGGATTTTGAATTTTGTCCTACAGACAGAACATAGGGAGCCCTCAAAGGTATTAGAGGAACAACATGACCAGGACTTTGTCTCATGAATATTAATCAAAAGAAGAAATCTTCACAGAGAAGACACAATTTTAAAGAAAATAAAATGATTTTTCAAGATAACTAAAGAGGGCAAAATATAAAAAAAAATGGGGAAGGCGTTGACATTATTCTATCTGGGGGGAAATGAAATTGATAAGATAGTAACTACCAATCTATATGGTTACTTTCTCATGTCTAAAAATAATCTTTATAGGAATGATGTATGTTCATGTGAAAGGTAGTGAAAAAAAAGAAAAGCAAACAGTATTTTTTACAATTTTCCAAATGGAATTTGGAGATTCCACATTGTTAGTGGGGGTTCTCATTTGTAGATAACATTGTGCTGATTACATCAGCTTCAAGATATGATGCTTGGTTGGGTTTTCCTTTTCTTTTCATTCCCTTTCACTTTAAAACATTCTGAAGGCATGAAAGGGATGGACTGTGTGACATGAGTAGCTTCAAAGGATTACTGCAAATAGAATTTGACTAAAGTTGTTCAGTGTAACATTACATCAATAACTTAAATAAGGAAACAAAAAAAAAAGCTATTTGCTTTGTGGGAAACACATCAGAAAACACTAGAGAAGAACATGGATGGAAATACACTGGTAACACCTGGGATGTAACAGAGATAGCAGTAATTTGTTGGAAAAAATCTCCACATTATCACTGGATTCACTAAATCAAGGTGTCCTGGCCCAAGGGCATCCCTGAGTCATCTCAGAGACACCAGGGAAGATCCTATGGCGATCAGCCTATTGCATGGACAAAGAAATTTTGCCTAATGATCAGTCAAGAATCAAATGCCATCCATTCTGGCATCAGCACAGAAGATCAGATGGTAAAATGACTCCCTTTCCCTGATTTGTGTGACATTGAAATCAATGTAGAAAAGCAAAGGGATATTTTATAACCCTGTCCTACAAATTGCTTCTAGGTGTTTCCTCCGTTGAAAGTGAAGTTGGAAATAAAAATTTTACAACAGCAGCTGTAATCACAAGGAAGTTGAGATTTCAAACCTTTCCATGAGTACCTGGCCCACTCATCTTTTTTTTTTTAATGACATCCATTCAATAAATGTAGTCTAATATATACAGAGAGTGTATTTCCCTTTCAGATCACGAAAAGGTGGAAAAGAGATTAGATTTCTGATGGGATGGAAATATACTCACATCATTTTCATTAATTTTGTCTTATTGGGAATGCTCATACCTTAAACCAGGAGTTCTTGCCCTTTTCGGGAGGGTGTAAATGGACCCCTTTGTCTATCTGGTGACACCTGTGGACCTCTTCTCTGAACAGTTTTCCCTAGGTCACTGAAGAAAATGCTAAATGGTTGTTATAAATTAGTGAAAATAAAGTTAAAATTTTTCCATGCCACAGTCACAGCTCCCCTGAACTCTACCCATTGGCTGCTTTGGGGACTTTTGACCTCGAGTTAAAGATTTCTGTCCTACATAGAGAATCTGAGCAAAGTACTAAAAAGGAAGATGGGGCTATATGACACAAGCAGACCACATCTCTGCACATATAAAGGGACTTGAGCTGGTAGCTCAAGGTTTGTGCTGATATTTATTAGCTAGCTGAGAAATTGTACTCTGAGTAGTTATTCCACATTCCTCCTCCAGTTAGGAGGCACATTGGGCACTTCCTGACCTTTACCCATTCATCTCTCTATCTCTAGTGCCAATATAGAAAAGATACTAGAGTTACTCCTGTGAAGAGATTTAAAAAAATAAACTTCCTACACAAGAATACTATATGACATTTTCAGTGCAATTCATGGTTATTCAAACAGTACCAGCCTAATAATACACACAAGGAAAACACAAGTGGATGAGGAATGCATGCTGCTTAGTCTATAACAGTTGAGTGGCCAGTCTATTGAGCTAGTCCAAGGGTACATTTACTCAGGACATGCACTACAGATGAACAGTGAACTAGACATAGAACCTTTAATGATGTGATACAAGATATACATCTAAAAGAAAGTCTATCTGGAATCTCAGGGAAGATGGAAATAGATAGATAGATAGATAGATAGATAGATAGATAGATAGACAGATGACTGAATAGACAAACAATAGATTTACATAGACAGATTTGTTAAATATCTACTATGTGCCAAACACTTTGCTAAATGCTGAAAATATAAATACAAGCAAGTAAAATAGTTCCAACTAGGTGGGGGATCCCAACTATCCTCAAGGAGCTTATATTCTAACAAGAGAAGATAACTTATAAAGGGGATGTAGAAAGGGGAAGGGAATATTGAGGCCACATGATTAAGGCATTTAGAAAGTCAAATAAGTTAATCATGGAATATTTGATCTGGACCTCAGAAGTCATCTAGCCCATCATCCTCACCTTATAGATGAAAAACCTATAACTGAGAAATGACTAGTGTAATATCTCACATAGCTAATTTTGGGATAGGAGTAGGACTAGAATCCAAATTTCCTTGCTCTTTTCCACTGTTATATTTTCCAAAGTGTTATAAAGTGGGGAAGATTGGAGCAGGGTCTTGAGGACCAATCCCAGAAGAAGGAAGACCCAGATTCATGTCCTCTCATGTATATTACCTAGGTGGCTATGGACAAATCTTGAAGACTCTAAGTTACAGAGGAGTTGCCAATTTGCATCAGTGTAGAGGGAACTCCCCTACATCCAGTGAAACCACAGGCCTAAGCCAAAAAGAATTGTAAAAATAACCTTTGGGGAAGTGGATTTAATATTTCAAGATTCTTCATACTATAAATGAAACTCTAGGGGAATTACTTGTATTTGACTCTTTTTTTCCTGCTTTGTGGCTGAAAGAACAAGCTATTCATGACTTTTATGACCACGCTAGTGATGTGTCCCTTCAGGGGGCTATTAACTCTATTGATGTCTATGGTATATGTTTCCCCCACCTTCAAAATTAGAAATTGCTTAAACCAAAAGGGAAAAAATCATTTCATTCTTAAATAGGCCATTAGTGATATTGGATAGTTTGTTGTACTATAATATTGAAATTCCTAGAGGCAATATATTTTCAATCGTGAATTAAAGAGACAGAACATGAGTGGCTGAGTTTAAATCATGTTGGAAAAGAATCTTGGGGAATTACCAGTTTCACAGATTGCATAGGAACACTGACTTTTAAAAAAAAGAATGACAATAGCCCTTGCAAGATAACTGTTGACACATAAGTCACAAGATTAGAAAGACTCATCTAGTAACAGCACCATGCATACATTTGAAGCTTTTGGGGGGAAAATGTATATATGGAAATACAAGAGAGCGATAATGACCACCAGAAAATAAAATGGTCTGAAATTTGCAACAGATGAGATCTTAGCCTCTAAAAATTATTGTAAACCACTGATCCCTAAGCTAATGGGAACAGGCATGCATGACTGGGTATTTACTATGAGCATGTGCCTGGACTACTGTCACTCTGCCTTGATGCATGGCTAATGCAAGCTTTAGACCAGTCCTTTCACATGAACACAGTATTCAGGGACTATAACACATAATGCCATAGCAAAATAGCATCATTCCAAGTCTTATGGTGACAGGGAAACTGATTTACAGACCACACTTAGCAATAAAAAAGCAATATAATTCCACTTGTACCTGCAAAACTCAGCAGGAAAAATGCAAATGCCTACCTAACGGACTAGAGAAGTACCAGTTATGGTATTAGAGAGATTAGCCAACAGCTCTAATTGTGCACATATAAAGCCATATTGCTGAAAGGCATGCAATCAGTAACTAGCCGCTTTCACCATCTGTACCCAGAAGCCCCAGTAATTTTCCTCTGTCTAAATATGGGAGCCATGTTACTTAAAGAGACATGGGGATAGACTCTTAGGGAATAATAGTCTCCTATAATAAGCAATGAATTTTCTCTTCAAAGATACTGTGGTCATGTTTTCAGAAGCTGAACACTTTCCCCCAACTGTCCTCATAAAAAAAAAAATACTCCTTGCTGCGATCAGCATACTCTCTGAGATTATGCTACATGCAATGTAGCTAAAATACTGGGGCATTGTCAAAATGCAAGTGGTAATGTGAGACTATGGAATTTACCCTTGGAAAAAATACAGAAATGTGTTAGTTTAAAGAAAATTACAAATTTAGATTGCCATCCTTACCTTCTTGTTGAATCCATATAAAGGTAAAGCTCATTCGTGTTTATGTCAAATTAATTCAACAAAGTATCTAAATTACAGCAATCTCTGTTTCCTAGACTGCTGGGTACTGTGTCCCCAATAAAAATGTTCATTTACTCCCTAATATGGATAATATATAATTCAAAGTTGAAACTTGGTCCCTAGAGCTTATCCAGATTGGATATGTGTCTCAAAAGATCAGCAAATCCACCAGAAGTGAAATAGCAATCTATAAACCACCTTGATGACTTGTCAATAGGAAGAGGAAGACAGGATGAGATTGCAAACCAAATAACCTTTCCATGACCTCAATCCTCCCCCACCCCTTGACAAGTAATAAGGGCAATTCCAGAATCCCTTTGTTTCAGGCAGCCAACTTGGAAAAGATCTGACTCTTCTGCATTTACATTAAGAAGTGAGATGACACACACCCCCACTTTAATTCAAGATGCTTTCTCAGCTTTCCCCAAGTTTCAAAATAAAACTTTAAAAGGAATATATGGTTGTACAATTCTTGCCCAGGTAGCCCCTGTCATGATGGAAGGGGACTTCCGAAGGGGACTTCCAAAGGGAAGAGAGGTCCTCCCCTTTGCTCCCATTCCCCAATGTAAAGGAAGTCATATATAGAGGAGGTTAGATGGGGAAAGATACCCTTCAGAAAACTTAAGAGCCTAAGGCAAGTCTCAGCCTTCTCATCAACAAGTTGAAGGAAATATATTCAATTTTTAAAAGAAATAATAGACACGCATGATATGTCTACTCTTTTCAAAATATTATGCTGGGGAATATGGAGATCAAAGGGACATAGTGTCTACTCTCAAGGAACTCAAATTCTAGTGGAAGATACAACAATTACACAAGTAAATGCCATTTATTTATATATGTACAAATAAGCATAAACCAATTAATTCAATGAAATTTCACGAGGCAGAAAGTGCAGATAACTGTGGGCTAGGGGAGCATTAATTTGATCTCATGTTGAAGGTAGCAAGTGAGCTGAATTTTGAAGGAAGCTAAGGATTCTAAGAGGCAGAGGTAAGGAAGAAGCTAATTCTAAACATGGGGGCAATTTGTGCAAAGGAAAAGAGGTGGGAGATTAAATGTCATTGGAAAAGAGAAATTGGAAAGAGAGTTATATGAAATGACTGGAAAGGTATATGGGACCCAGACTGTGACGACCCACAAAATACCCATATGTATTTTGTCATAGACACTATAGAGAGTCACTGCAGATTTCCAAGTAGGAGGAAGACATAGTAAGATATTTGCTTTAACGTCTCTGTAGTTCTCAGTTCAGATATTCTACAATTCTGTAAGTATGTTAATAGTACCTCCAACATATGAGAAAATATCATGTATTCTGGTTAGCTGTAAACATACAAGTGGATTTTTTTTAATTGTGCCAGGCTAGAATGCCAGGCCAGAAAAAAACTCACCACAGTTTTTGAGTTGGATGGTGAGTAGAAGGTAATATAGCAACACCAGCTTCACTACACAGGATCAGAGTTAAAGTTGTCTAAGTAAAAGTCAAGAAATTGGCCTAATAGCTCTTGAAAGCAATTTGTAACCATGGGAGAAAAGTCACTAAAACAGTTTGTTTCCTTTGGCCCAACGATCCCACTCCCTCCTGGACAAGAAGTTTAGTGATAAAAAGGTCATTCACAGCAGCATTCTTCGTGGTTAAAATAAACCTGGAAACAAAGAAGATTCATGTTGATTGCAGAATGGCTGAACAAATGGTGGTATATGAATATGATGAAATATTTGTTACTCCATAAAAAATTACAGCTACCAGGGATTCAAAGAAACATGGGAATACCTATATGGATTGATGCAGGCTAAATAAGCAGAGCCAAAAAGTCAACATGCACCATGACCACAACGATGTAAAGGAAGACAACACTATACCTCCTAATCTGGACAACCATTTCCAACGTCTTCCCTAAAGTTTGGTGTAAAGTTTCACCAAATGTTTGGGGGACCTTCTTCACACGTTGTTGACATTACACAGTAATGAAATGCATGGACTTTGCATCGTCACTCTTCCTTTTATTATGTGACCATCCCACATCATTTTTCAGTCAATCAAAAGTCAGTTAGTTACTAACGTGTCAAACATTATGTTAAGCATTGAGGATACAAAGAAAAGAAAACTATGGTCCCTGCCCTTGAGGAACTTAGTTCTCCTGGGGGAGACAACATGTAAATAAAGATACATACAAATAAATGGAAGATAATCTCAGAGAGAAGGAACTGGGGGGATGCGGCTGGAATTGATGGATGGGAGGCTTGGGAAAGGTCTCCTGCAGGAGGTGAGATTTGAGCAAAGTCTTGAAGGAAGCTAGGAATTGGAAGTGAAGAGGGAGAATATTCCAGGCATGAGAGACAGCCAGTGCAAAGGCATAGAGTTGAGGGATGAAATGTTACATGCAAGGAAAACACCAAGTAGATTATTTAGCTCTTTTTAGCCTCATGGAGGAAAGTAAATTATAAAGACATTATTAAAGTAGAAAAAGATCAGGCTAGTAAAGGGCTTTAAATGTCCAATAGAGGACTTTATATTTGACCCCTGATGTAATAGGGAGACACTATAGTTTACTGAGTAGGAAAGGTGACACTTTTAGACCTACAGCTCAGAAAAATCATTTTGGCAGCTTTATGATAACTTGGATGCATTTCTGATTAAATCTTTGTTGCTGGTCTGATGCACCCCTCCCATGCCAACCATATCCTTCCTGGTTAACCTGCCTAAGCTCAATCCTCAAAGAGCTTTCATTCTTTGAGGACTATCAAGTCCCATTACTGGCAGCCACATAACATCACTAAAAGAATATTGATTTTTAAAAGATGTGGCTTTATTTTAGGGGTAAATGTGGAATTATTAGAACATTTTGTGTTTTCAAAAAAAATTCATTTACTTTTTTTCTCCTGTTTAATTCTGAACCCAACTCATCATCCATTTGTAGTGTCTAAAATATGCAGTATTTATAGATATACAAAGGGAGATATATAGCTACATATATGCACATATATAGATATAGATTACATATGTATTGACATAGGTATCGGTATGGATATGGAGGAGAAGGGAGGTGAGGCAAGGCGGGGAGGGGAGATGTGAGGCAAGGGGCAAGGAGAGGATTTTTTTTTTAAGAATGGGAGAAACTTGGGAGTACTTGTAAGTAATGGGAAATAAACCAGTATGTAGGAAAAGATTAAAGAGAAGGGGGATGATAATTGGGTAATAATCTTCCACAGTAGAGAGGTGTAGATAAAAATCAATGGTACCTGTAAAGGGGATGAACTTGATGAGAAGGGTCACTGATTCATCAGAGACTAAAGTAGGAGACAAAGTGTGTGTTGAGATGAGGGAAGGGTAATTGAGGTGGGGAGAATTATAAGATAGAGAGATAGAGAGAAAAGAGCTCACAAAAATGACTTGATTTTCATGTCTTCCTCTATTCTAGAGGACCTACAGTCACTAATATCACAGGAATTTCATAGAGTCAGACTACAAGGAATAGATAAAGTTTCCAAGATGAAGAACCTATGTCAGGGAACATTCAAAATTCAAAGTCTGATTCAATCAGTGCCTAAACATTCTTGATCAGATGCAAGGTCTAGTTCTTTGTTCATATCTTTCATGATAGCTGGAACCATTGCTCCTGAGCTCCCATCATTTAACTCCAGAACTCAACCTTATTCTTATCCTGGCTTTTCTATTTCATCATGATCACACAGAGAACTCAAAAAGCCTAGAGGTCTAGGTAGCTAACATGCCTTTTTAGTAAGAGTAATTTTAGGGTCTTTTACATGATGGGACTATAAAATGTCTTTGTGAGCACTTCTTGAAAGATCTACATACATAAATTATTTTCACATGGTGCAATAGAGAGCTAATTATTTTTTAATTTATACAAATACATGGAATTAAAATGCAATTACAATGCAATTAAAATGCCAACATAATTAAAATGCATAAAGAAGACAGTTTATAAATCTGTTCATGAATACTCTTGATTCTCTTTGGGTTCAATTATTCCTCTTATGATTTACAAGATGTGAAAAAAAAAAACCTTGTTCCTGTTAGTAGACCTGAGTTAGCCATCCATCTACCAATGTCTCCTGCATAGCTATGGTGCGTACTCATTTTTAATGGATTCTAGCCTGGAACTAGACAAAGCAGACTTTGTTGACAAGATTAATGGAAGAGAATTGAGGATGCCTGGCCTTGGGTCACTGTAAACAAGCTTGGTAAATTCAGGTCTTCCATTATTTCTTAGATGTTGAGAGTTAAGCTACCCATGTTTTCCAAATAACAGCTCTGCCTCCCACCCCCACCTCAGTTTCTCTATAAGAATGTTTGGTTGACATGGACAGCTTTGCAATGTTGTTACAATACTGTGAGTTAATAACAAATCTGAAGAAGAATGAATATTGAACTAAGATTCAGGATTTCTAGTTTCTAGAATCAGAGCTTTTGAGCTAAGAGGAACTTTTGAGAACATCTCATATTTTAGATTAGGAAACTAAGGTCTGGAGCAATGAGAGAAATTGTTAAAAATCAAAAGAGGTTATAGCAACTAATTAGCACAGTGGATAGAACACTGGCCCTGGAGTCAGGAGGACCTGACTTCAGACACTGGCTTCAGGCACTTATAGCTATGTGACCCTGAGCAAGTCATTTAACCCTGATTGCCTCCAAAAAAAAAAAAAAATCAAAAGGGATAGTCAGGATTTGAACCCTGGGTCTTTTGATTTTAAATATCGAACTCATTTAACTACAGGAACATGTCCTAATTCTGTCAGTAACTTCTGGGTCCTTGGACAAACAGGTCATTTAACTTTTCTGTGCTTCAGTTTATTAATTTTTAAACCAAAAGGGTAGCGAAATAAAGAGATTTTTCTCTAAGGTCCCTACCAACTCTGAAGTCAGGGAGTGAACTAAATGACCTGAAATATTCCTGCCGTCTCTAAATCTATGATCCTGTGAATCTATGAAGTCACTGTTTACTTAGTTCATGTGCTAGCAAGCAACAGGAAAATCCTATTAGAAATATATATCTACCTTAATGCAAAACGCAAATGGCTATTATTTACTATTATGATTCTTCTTTCTTTTTTCTTTTGAAAAAATTTTAATATTATTTTATTTTGCCCCAGTTACATGTAAAAACAACTTTCAATGTTGATTTATTTTAAATTTTTGAGTTCCAAATTTTCTGTCTCCCTCCCTGCCCTTCCCCTTTCCTTAGACGATAAGCAAATTTGATATATATAATCCATTTCAAAAGCCTCTCTTACAGAGATTACAGAACTTAACACTATCTTTTTAAGAAGGAGAAAAACTTAAACAGTCATGTCATTCTATGACTCCCTATGGAGTCAGGGAAAGTATGTGAGATTTTAACTTAGATCTCTAAGGACCTAGGAGATAAACTATGGAGAAGACAGAGAGAAAGAAGGTGAGAAATTTCTTTCTTGTTAGAAATCTCAGGACAGTGCCTAGCACATAATAGGTGCTTAATGAATGTTTATTGAATTGAACTGTAAATTAGCTGTTATTTTGTGAAGAAATCTTATAAAGAGAATTTTGTGAGACTGAGTCATGAGAGAGGCTAGTAGGAGGGCTTAAGAGAATCTGAAAAGATTGCTTTGCTGTCATGGTTGGAGGTAGCCAGAGAAAATGGAGAAAAATAATGTGGCAATATCTTCTTCCTTCATGAAACCATTATAACTTTTATCTTGTGAAGGAAATTAAGCACACTCTTGCAAACAGATTTTTTTTTCATCCTGAATAAACTGTGTAGACCTATGTTCTCATAAATAAAAAGTCCGCTGCATTTGCAGGGAGGGTTTGAAGTGACTCGATCTCTGGTCTCTCTAAAAGTAAAGCATTATAAATAATTATCAGTCTTATTTTATTATTGATTTTATTAAATTATTAAATAAATAATTTACTAATAAATTAGGTATTCTATGACTTTAATATTTATTTAAACCTGAGAGATTAAGAGATTTAATGTAGAGAAAGATATGAGTAACTACTACTGAGAAATGAGGTTACTCTAATTTCTTAAATAAATAAAATTTGATGATCTGAGGTAGGGTCTCTGAGCTAGATTGATTGAGAAATATATTGAAATTTTATTAGTTAATGAGAAAGTATGCAAATATAACCTGGATTGTCCTAGATTTGGAAAGGTAAGATTACATATAGTAATGAGTCAAGTAGCAGGCTGGGGAGGAATAAACTATAAGGGAGGATGAAAGATCCTTTGATAACTTTGATACATGGAAGAGGTCATCCACCGAGCCCAGTTTTGTTCTTACTATATGTGGAAGAAAGTCATGAGCAATTTAGAGAATAAGACTTTCATGTAATTTAACTACCTGGAGAACATGCAGGCAAGCAAAATAGTAATTGAAAAAGAATTAAAAACCAACTAAAGAATAATAAAAATGACCTTTGGAAAGCTTAAATGCAGCATCAGACTCTATTACCTGGTCATGACCTCGAGCAAATTATGTCATGTTTTTTATCTCAGTTTCCTACCCTGTAAAACAAGGGGGTGGCATGAGATGATCCCTAAGTTCCCTTCAAATTATACATTCTGTGATCCTATAACATTTAATCAAGCTCCAAAATAAAAGACCAAAATCATTTTCAGTTCAGTTCAACAAGTATTAAGCACCTATTGTGTATAAGACAGAATCGTTCTAGAACTCAAGCATTTTATAACCCATTAGGAGGGATATAGAAGGTAAACAGATAAGTATGCTTCCCACCACCTACTCTGACCCAGTGACACTGGACTCCTGGTTGTTCCATGAACAAGACATTCTGTCTTTTAGCCCCGGGCATTCTCTGTCTGTCCCCATGCCTGGAAGGCTCTCCTTCCTCCACTTTGCCTGCTGACTTCCCTGGCTTCCTTTAAGACCTGACTAAAATCCTGTCTTTTTCCAGGAAGACTTCTCTCTTAATTATTCCCTTTTTATCCTGTATATAGTTTGTTTGCATATATTTATTTGCATGCTGCCTCCCCCATTAGATGGAAAGGACCTTGAGAGCAGAAACTGTCTTGTCTCTTTTTGCATCCTCAGTACTGAGCACATAGTAGGTGCTTAATAAATATTTATTGATTAATATACTGGAAGTAGAGAGGCAAAAGAGAGACCAAAGTTCTCTAGGAATATTTGAAAAGGGACAGAGCATTGGAAAGCACAGATTTTTCACAAAGTAAGCAGCACCAATAACAAAGACTGAGAGGAAGGTGAAGATTCTGCCAGTGGAGATGAGAAGAGAGCAAGCCTAAGGCATGAGCAATAGCTTGGGTGAATGACTTTGCTGTTGTTCAGTCATTTTTCAGTCAAGTCTAACTCTTTGTGGCCCCATTTGGGGTTTTCTTGATAAAGATACTGGAGTGGTTTGTTATTTCCTTCTCCAGCTCATTTTACAGATGGGGAAAACTGAGGCAAGGATAAGTGTCTGAAGCCAGATTTTAACTCAAGAAGATGAGTCTTCCTGACTTTAGCCACTGCATCATCTAGCTGCTTTTAGGTGAATGCATGGAGGCATATATTCTTAGCCATATCTACATGTGGTACTATGAACCACCTTACAACTTGAGGTGCCAGTGATATATAAATTTCTGTTGATAGAGGTAAATCTGCATGACGGACTAAGGTCCTATGTAGGATTTTAACTATTCATCCTTTTTCTTATCGTATGCTAACCCTACCAATGCAATTCTTATGGTGGGACATTTCCCACCATAACAGCAAATTATGTCATGTTTTTCCCACACTCGAGCAAATTATGTCATGTTTTTTATCTCAGTTTCCTACCCTGTAAAACAAGGGGGTGGCATGAGATGATCCCTAAGTTCCCTTCAAATTATACATTCTGTGATCCTATAACATTTAATCAAGCTCCAAAATAAAAGACCAGGACTGGGGCAGGCTTCAGGGCAGGGAATCATGAGAAGCAGCTGCAGTTCCCAGATTTCTCAATCCACAAATACCAAAGACAGCTTCAAAGGTCAGTAAGGAAGTTCTTTCACCTGGGTAAGAGAAGTGTGCAGTCTGGTCCCAGTCCTCACCCCAGAGTGGTAGCAGCTTCCACTTTTGAAGCCCTCCACCCAAAGACCCTGGGAGAATCAAGGAGCTGATCTGGTTCTCAGTCCTGAGTGGCGGCCCTGGGGTAAGGAGGAGTGCTGGCATGGTGAAGTTGGTGGTGGTGGTTGTGAATAAGAAACCCTATTCATAGTTCTAGGGTAGAAAAGAGTGCTTGTGGTTGCTCACAGACCACAGTACAGGTCAGATTATGCTACCCTGGAGGGACTGAGAATTTACAAGTCCCTAGAGTATATCCTCCACTTGACAAAGAACTCAAAAGTCAAGCAGTTGGCTGGGAAAGTGCCCCAAAAAGGGAAAAAAATAAGACTATATAAGGTTACTTTCTTGGTGAAAAGGTATTTTCTTCCATCTTCTTGGATGAGGAAGAACAAAGCACATCATTAGAGGAAAACATCAAAGTCCAGGCTTCTACATCCAAAACCTCCAAATATGCAATGGTCTCAGGCCATGGAAGAGCTCAAAAAGGATTTTGAAAATCAAGTAAGAGAGGTGGAGGAAAAATTGGGAAGAGAAATGAGAACAACGAAAGAAAATCATGAAAAGCAAGTCAATAGCTTGCTATGAGAGACCCAAAAAATGCTGGAGAAAATAACACCTATAAAAATAGGCTAACCCAAATGGCAAAAAAGGTCTAAAAAGTCAATCAGAAGAAGAATGCTTTAAAAAGCAGAATGGGTCAAATGGAAAAGGAGGTTCAAAATCTGTCTGAAGAAAATAGTTCTTTAAAAATTAGAATAGAGCAGACAGAAGCTAATTACTTTATGAAAAACCAAAAAATTATAAAACAAAACCAAAAGAATGAAAAAAATAGAAGACAATGTGAAATAGGTCACTGGAAAAACAACTGACCTGGAAAATAGATCCAGGAGAGACAATTTAAAAATTATTGGTCTACTTGAAAACTATGATCAAAAAAAAAGAGCCTAGACATCTTCTTCCAAGAAATTATCAAAGAAAACTGCCTTGATATTCTAGTCCCAGAGGGTAAAATAGAAATGGAAAGAATTCACTGATCACCTCCTGAAAGAGATCCCAAAAGGAAAACTCCTAGGAATATGCCAAATCCCAGAGTTCCCAGGGCAAGGAGAAAATATTATAAGCAGCCAGAAAGAAGCAAATCAAGTATTGTAGAAATAGAATCAGTATAACATAGGATTTAACTACACTAAGGTATCAAAGGACTTGGAATATGATATTTCAGAGATCAAAGGAGATAGGATTAAAACTGGGAATCACCTACTCAGCAAAACTGAGCATAATACTTCAGGGGGAAAAATGGAATTTCAATGAAATAGAGGACTTCCAAGCATTCTTGTTGAAAAGACCAGAGCTAAATAGAAAATTAGACTTTCAAATACAAGAATCAAGAGAAACATGAAAAGGTAAACAGGAAAGGGAAGCCTTAAAGAACTCATTAAAGTTGAACTGTTTACATTCCCACATAGAAAAATATTATCTATAACTCACAAAACTTTTTTCAGTATTAAGGGAGTTAAAAGGAATATATATATATGTAGGTGTGTATGGGTATGTATGTGCATATTATATATGTGTAGGTATGTATATGTACATGGGTGCATGTGTGTATATATATCCATAGATGTATGTGCATATATGTATGTGAGTATACACACACACATACACACATATACACATAGACAGAGGGCACTGGGTGATCTGAATATGAAGGGAGAATACCTAAAAAAATAAAATTTACTGTTGAATGGAATATACTAAGAGTAAGAGAAAGGGAGAGACAGAATGTAGCAAATCATCTCCCATAAAAGAAGGAAGAAAGAGTGTTTACAATGGAGGGGAAGAGGGGGGAGATGAAAGGAAATAATTGAGTCTTACTCTCTTGGGATATGGCTTAAGGAGGGAATAACACACTCAATTGGTATAGAAATCCATTTCACTCTGCAGGAAGGCAAAAGGATAGGGGATAGGAGAGGGAAGATAATAGAAGGGACAAGAAATTGGGGGAAGGGATAATCAGAGGAGAGGACAGGGCAAGAGAGAGAAAGGAATAAATGGAGGGCAGGACAGGACAGAGGGAAATGTGGTTAGTCTTTTACAACATAACTATTATGGAAGTGCTTTGCATTGTTATGCATGTATGACCTATATGGAATTGCTTGTTTTCTCAATGAGGGTGGGTGGGGAGGGAGGGAGAGAATATGGAATTCAAAGCTTAAAGAATGAATGTTAAAAATTGCTTTAGGGTGCAACTGGAAATTAAGCTATACAGGCAATGGAGTATAGAAATCTATTTTGCCCTACAGGAAAATAGAGGGAAAGGGAGATGGAAGAAGAGTGAGTAATAGAAGTTAGGACACACTGGAAAAAGGTGTGGATGGGGTGCATGCTGTCGTGGGGTGGGAGTGGGAAGAAATTGAGAGAAAATTTTGTATTCAAATTCTTGTGGAAGTGAATGTTGAAAACTTAAAAATAAATAAATTTTATATTAAAAAAAAAAAGTTGTCCTATTAGACAATTCTTGCCCAGAGTTGTGGAATCTCTAGCCCCTGCTAGGGGTCATTCTATATGACCAGATCTTGCTCTATCAAGATGCCTCCACAAATTCAATGATGTCTTCTTCCTTCCATGCTGTCCCAGACTACTACTCCTGCAAAAGCAGTCTCACAACTAGATCTCCAGCTCCAGCCCTGGGACCATGCTGATTGAGGGAGACCTCACTAAATTCAGGAGGCCTCAAATACTCTACTATGCCATTTTCTTCCTGAGGTATCCTCCTCACCCCACCTCCTTTCCACATCTTTTTCTCAGATAAGCAATCAGATCAATATTACCATCGCTTCTGGAAAGGGTATATCATTCAGTTGCCTTTTGTCTTCACTTACTATCCCTATAACTTCCCCCTTCCCTGGTTACCACTCCCCTTTCTGTGCTATGTCCCTTCATTTGAATGTAAGCTTCTTGAGGTCAGAGACTACCTCTGTTTTGTATTTGTGAATCCCATACTTAGCACTGTACCTGACACATGGTCAGTGCTAAATAATTTTTTATTCATTAATTCATTTAATATTCGATTGAAATTTTATGGTCAAAAATTTTAAGATAGTTTGTGAATCATAGGGGGATAATCAACCATTTGCTAACTATAATGTGACTGTTCTAAACAACCTTCTGATGGCCTTAAGTGATGAGAGTTATAAGGTCCTTTTCTAATCCTTTTTTAGTGATATGTAACCCCTTTCCAGCTTTATTTTTTTTTTTTTAGCAATATCTGCATATGATGAGGTCAAAAATGCAACTCACCATGGTGTAAAGACAAGGACTTTGTCCCATAGGCTTAACTTGCATGTTAAACCCCTGTTTTATACCCACTCATTTCATGGGTTAACAGATGAAATAGTGTTTAAAAATTAAGGGATCCTAACTTCCAGAGAGTAGTAGTAATTATTAGGCAAATAATGAGTAACTAGTCTATAGACTATCTGAGATGAAAATTTACACAATAAGGTAGGGTAAAGCCTATAACAAAAACATCTCAACCAAGAGTCATCTGAGCCATCCCACACCATGAAGAGGAGCCTAGAGAAAAGCAGGAAAGATAGAGCTCTTTGTACTAGAGTTTAAACACCCGCGCCTGAGGATATCCTGTTAGGGAACTGAAAGACTCAGTCATAGCCAAGGTTCGGAGGGTACAATACAGGGGAGTCCTTCTGCTGATTCTAGGGCAAGGGTTTGTTTTGTTTTATCTGTTTCAGGGAGGAGAATGGGGTTATCTTTTCTCTAAAATTTGGGAAAGGTCTATAGGCTTTAAGCATGGTAGTACTCTTGATGGGCATTTGAGCTGAGTCAGAAACTAAAAATAATGGCAAAGAATGACAAGCAGCATCCACAGAGACTATCTGTTGAACAGAATGGTGTCCAATGGAAACTCTTCTTCCAGCTCCACTGCTGAGCATCCAGCAGCATCCAGAATAGTAGAACACCTGCATTAATCAGGGGAGCAGCATCTAGGGCAGACTACAGGTCTGGGAAGCAGACCCACTCAGCCCTGGGAAGCAGACCCACCCAGCAGACACTAGTTGACCATTGTTAGCTGGGAAAGTGCAATGATGCCACCAAAAGACATCACCAGACCTATTTTATCAAAGATATGAGATACCCCTACATGTAGATGTCCTGGCCATGTATGTTCTCCACATATATGCCTGATTCTGCTATTTAAGGCCTTCCATGTACACTTCCTGACCACACATGTTTCTAATGTGTATATTTCAAGTGTGTCCCTACATATGTGTAGATAGATAAAGTTTCAAGTGTGAGTGTGTTTCCTACATGTGTGTAGAGAGAAAAGTGTTTCAAGAATGTTCCCGACATGTGTTTAGATAGATAGATAAGTAGAAGAGAAAAGGAGAGAGTGAAAGAGAGAGAAAGAGAGAGAGAGAGATTTGTGAGTGAATATACTCCTGGTTAATGGGGAAAGTATGTTATTGTTACTTTTCTTAGTATGCCATTTCATTAAATTCCTTTGCTGTGAACTGGTCCAGTCATTTTGGAAAGCAATTTGTAACTGTGCTCACAAAATCATTAAACTGCTTATACTCTTTGACACAATGACACCACTACCAGACCTATACCCAAAGAGGTCAAAGAACAAGGGAAAGGAGCCATTTGTTCTGAAATATTTAGTAGCAAAAAATACCCCTAGAAACTGAGGATTATCTGCCTATTGGAAGATGGCTAAAATAATCATAGCATATGGTATATAATATGACTATTGCACCATAAAAAATAATGAAATTGACAGTTTCTGAGTAAACTGGGATCTCTATGAACTGACACAGTGAAATGAGAAGAACCTGGAGAACAATTTATACAATGAATACAATATTATAAAGGAAAACAACTTTGAAAGACTTCAGGACTCTAATTAGTACAGTTCTAGAGAACCAAAGGTGAAGCATGCCACTCATCTCCTACCAGAGAGTTGATGGACTTAAAGAACAATGCAATTAGATGGCACAACAGATAGAGCACCAGACCTGGAGTCAGTAAGACCTGAGTTCAAATTCAGTCTCAGATGTTTACTAGCTCTGTGACTCTGGTCAAGTCCTTCAACCTCAGTTATCTCATCTGCAAAATGTGAATAATTATAGCAGTACTTACCACATAGCACATAGTAAGCACTATACAAATATTGACTATTTTTATTACATTTTTTTGACATGAGCAATGTATGAATTTGTACTATGCAAATTTTAATGAATTTTTATCTTTAGTTATTATTGTACAGAAGGGGGAGAGGAGTAGAAGGGAGATAAAGTAAATATTAATTGGAAAATAATAAAATATTAAAATGATTTTTTAAATGGGAAACTACTGGCTGGCTTCTCCTTTGCCCAAGCTCACTCTGTTCTGCTATGTCCCTCACCTCTTGACTTGTGTTCTGGCACCCTCCTTCACTACCCACCCCCGCTCAGATAATGGGTCTCTTCAAGTATGTGCTTTGCACTCATCACTTTGGACATCAAAACTACTAGTATAGGGTCTGCTCAGATTATACACTTGGAATGTGACAGAGGCACAATTCTCATCTCTTAGTCTGGTTCTCTTCCATTCTGTGGAATTTTCCTGATCTCCATCTTCTCCCTTTTGGGTAGGAGAGTCATTAGTTAGGAACTCAGTCCTTTGTACTTCATACAAAAGGGGCTCTCAGCCCAGCAAGCCCAGGCACATTTTCTCTGCTTAGTCTCTAAGAGCTTGAAGGGCTGATCCTAGATTATTATCTAGCAATCTTCTGCTTTTAAAATTTAGCTATATCGCCTCAAAGACCACATTCATTTGTCCCCAATCAATAAATCAAAGTGACTTCTTTACAAAGGAATATTTCTGCACAGGTTTTTTGCGGGGATCCAGTGAAAAAGGGATGGTGTGCTTCATAAATCATAAATCTATAGAAATGTCAGCTATTACGTTGGTGCTATTATTGTCATCTTGTTTTGCATTCGTAAGTACAGAGGTGAATGCCTCTTACTATCGGAATTAGTATTTAATATAATAAAATACATTTAATTAACATTTATAGAATAATGATAATAACTCAGCTTTTGAAAGCTGCTTGATGACCTTAATGGGGGATAGGGTAAAATGTGCTTCAGTTGCTGATTCTCAGCTCTTACCCTCAAGAGGCAAACAGCATTTAATTCAACAAATATTTATCAAATGACAACTATAAGCAAAAAGATATAATGACAAAACTAAAGCATTTCTTACCCCATGGAGCTCATATGTTACTGGAGAGGCAGCATATATGTAGATAAAATACAAAAGCCTATATAAAGTAAATGGAGAGAAGAATGTCAACAGCTGGGAAGATAAAAAAAAGAAAAAAGGCATCATAGGTTATTTTCCTTCACCTTTGAAGAGGACCAAAATGACATCACTATTATAAAGTGAAACTTCAGTGTGTCCGACTGTGGCTGATCAGACCAATATGAGCTCAGAATGCTCTACCACAGGTTGGGCACAGATAATCCATATGAGTATTTGAGGTGAATATCCCAAATTTGAGCATCCTGTGTTTACTTTGTGCTGTCTCAATTCTGCTTTGCTCAAAGAGCACAGCACCTTTTCCTACGTGGGCATGCCATGCTGAGCAGTCTTGTGCCGTGTCTCCCATATTGCACAGTCAAATTCAAAGTTCAAGAGACAGACCCCTTGAGAGAGTCCTTGAATCATTTATTCTGGCTTCCATGTGATCGCCTGTCCCATGCAAGTTCTCTGTAAAATAATCTTTTTGGCAAGCGTACATTTTGCATTCAAACCTTGTGGCCAACCCATCAGAATTGCACTCTCTGAAGCATAGTTTGAATACTTGGCAGTTCAACTTGAGCAAGGACTTCAGTGTCTGGTACCTTATCCTGCCAGGTGATCCTCAGAATCTTCCTAAAGCAGTTCAAATGGAAATGATTCAGTTTCTTGGCATGGCACTGTTAGACTGTCCATGTTTCACAAGCATATAACAATGAGGTCAGTATAACGACTCTGTAGACCTTCAATTTGGTAGTCAGCCTAATACCTCTTTTCTCCCAAATCTTTCTTCAGGGCCTCCCAAACACTGAGCTAGCTCTCTGTTGATGCAAATGTGTGCTTCAACCTCATTTTCAATGTGTACATTCCTGGAAAGTACACTACCAAGGTAAGTGAACTTATTTACAGCATTCAAAACTTTTCCATTTGTTGTAACTGATGGTTCCATGTATGGATGGTGTGCTGGTGGCTGATGGAGCACCTGTGTTGGTTTTTGTCTTTTTTTTTTTTTGGTGTTAATTATTAAGCCAAAATCAGCACAGGCACCAGAGAATTGATCCATACTTTGTTGCATCTCAGCTTCAGAGGCTGTATTGAGTGCACAATCATCTACAAACAGAAAATCATGCACCAACACTCCTTCCACTTTGGTCTTAGATTGTAACCTTTTCAAATGGAAGAACTTACCATCAGTATGGTACTTGACCTTGATGCCATATTCATCCTCATTGAAAACATTTGTCAACATGGCTGAGAACATCATGCTAAAAAGCATGGGAGCAAGCACACATTCCTGTTTTACTCCACTGGTGACTGGGAAGGCACGAGAGCTTTGTCTATTAACCAGAACCCAGGCAAACATGAAATTTATGTACAATATTGATGAACTTCTCCAGGCAACCAAATTTTGACATAATTTTCCATAAGTCCTCATGACTAACAGTGTCAAAGGCCTTGGTTAGATCTATAAATGTTGTGTACAGATGTCTGTTTTGCTCCTGGCATTTCTCCTGGAGTTGTTGGGCAGCAAACACCATATCAACCATTCCTCCCTAGCATACACAGTGGGGTCTATTACCACAGGTTCTTAGATCTTCATTCATAAAAGGAAAGGCAACTTTTGAGGGGTTAACAATCACTTTAATCAAGCACATGTATCAATCCTTTAACCAAACACATATATAATTCACCTATTTCAGGGAAGTCAGCACTCTGAACTTCAAAGAAAATACAGAGAAATTAAAGATCAACAGACGTAGCTTCCTTTGCCTGAATTCAAAGGACAGTTGCACCCCAACTATCTGACCACAGTTACCAGAGAGGGAAACATGACATCTGGGTTCTCAAAGCTGGGGGGCTCCTTAGCTCCTTCCCAGAGTCCTCATCTGGCACTCAAACCTTCTTACCAAAAATAAGCCCCAAAATAAAACCTCACTCTCAGAGTCTTTATACACTTTTTAGAGCCAGAAGGCATCATATGCCTTGAGAACCAGTGTCTCATTAACAAAAGGTGTGGACCTTCTTACAAATCTTCCCAGGCCTGACAGTGGGCGGGAAATATCCTCTTAATCACATTCAAATAGAGACATTATACTTCTTGACTATACTAAAACAAAAACAGCAAAAAATCTTACTTTACTTGCCATTATGGGAGGTGAAACTTGAGTTGAGTTTTGAAGTGTGACATAAAAAGTTCGAGAGACATAGTTTTGGGGTAATTGGCACTCTTGAATGCCAAAGACCCTTCATCAAATCTACTCAACACTTTTATGCCCTGAAAAGAGTGAATGATCCTGAGAGTGGTAATCAACTATGGTTAACAATGAGAAGAATTAATATTATAATGAGAGGTGGGCTTATTCTAATGAGGGGCTGGGGGACTCTGATCACTTAGTGTTGGATAAAGAGAGATCTCTTATCCAGACTACTCTTACAGCAATCCAGTGCTCTTACAGACCTGGCTAACTAGTACACAACAGTGTGGATTTCACTCTGGCTAGAATCTCATCGTAAGGCTTCTCTAGTTGGGTGGGGCAACAACTCCACCTAAACAGCATAGTCTAGGTGGGGCAAATTTGGGGGCCAAGTTAGAAATCTCCCCAATATTTTATTCCTTAATAATTATTTCTTTAGAAGTGAGAGAGGAGCTACCAGTTATGGTTTTATGTCAGGGCAAAATGAGGCACTGGTAAGTCACTGAATAGTTAACAAAAGGAATTTTACTTTGCCCTAACACAGCAAGGATATGATGACACAGGTTCTCTTTGTATCACCTCCCTTCTCCCCTTGTCTTCACATGGAAACATGTTGGGGAACATGGGGTCAGCAGGACAAAGTAAGGAGAATTACATGGACTTCAGAAATCCATCAGTTTCATTCCATGTGGCTGGGATTTTTTGTGCCCTTAGATGACTCAGAAGGAGCATCAGAGAAGATGGGACCACTGAGGCAAGGGGCATAAGCTGAAGCCTCCTCACATCACAGGCATGAGGAAAGAGGTTGTGTTATAGAAATGCTCACCCTCTCATAACAGAGAACAGAAATTAGACCAATTTAGATAGAATGTCTGGGGAAAAAAATAGTCTGAACTCAGACTGTGATGAGTTTTAAATGCTAAACAGAGAAGCTTTTTTTTATTCTAGAGACAAAAGGTGACCACTAAAGTTTTTTGATCAAAGCAGTGACATGGAGTATCAATTTGGTAGTTATATGGAGGATCATTTGAAGAGGAAAAATACTGGGAGCAGAGAAACCAATTAGGAGGTTATCACAGTAGTCTGGCCATAAGATGATAAGAGCCTAGGATAGCAGCTGCATGAGTGGAGAACACCAGAAAGATGCAAGAGATATTGTCAAGGCAGAAAGGATAATAAGGCAACTGATCTGATATGAGGATGAGGGTGGAAAAAGAGCACAGAAGTAAGGACAGGTGCTAAGGCAAAAATCTAGGGGAATGGAAGAATGGTGGTACTCTGGACCAAAATTGGGAAGTTGGGAGGAGGGGGACATTTCAGGGAAAATAAAATGAGTTCTATTTTGGACATGAGGGTGATGAACCACTAAATGAACAAGTAGAAAGAGAACCAGGAGAGAGCAGACTCACAAAAATTCACAGGGAAAAGAACATTCAGAGAAAGAGGACAATCCATGAGATGTCAAGAGAGATGGTAGAAGTTAGGTGGAGTAATTTATAGAGCACTGGACTGGGAGTTAAGAAGATCTGCATTCAAACACTGTTGCTTACTAGCTGTGTGACTTGAGCAAGTCACTTAACCTCTGTTTGCCTCAGTTTCTATAAAATGTGGTCATAACAGTTCATAGGGTTGTTGTGAAGATCCAATGAGGTATTTATAAAGAGCTTAGCACACAGTGTCTGGAATGGAGTAGGTATTTAGTAAATGCATATTCCTTTCTCCTTCCTTTACCTTAAAGGAGAAAAGAAAAAAAGGCCTTTGGATATAGCAACTGGGACTATTGTTAACTTTGGATAGAGCAGTTTCATTCATTCATTCATTCATTCATTCATTCATTCATTCATCCAACATTTATCAAGCCCCAATCATTCACTTCTCCAACAAACAATAATGGAGTGTCTACACTTTGCAATGCATACGTAAGGAGGGTTTGATCAACGAGGATCCACTCTTCAGGGCATATGCAGTGTGTTCTGCCGGCTGCCAACCAACAAGGGGAGTTTGGTAAGTCCTCTCTTAGTAATATGCACTGAAATGTACTGAAGGAACTTTGCCTCAAAGTCTGGGCAGTCTGCTTACTTTGGGGTGAAGAAAAGCTTTTTTTTGCTTTTGGCTGCTGATGCAGAATTGAATGTGCATACAGAAGGTGCAAGCATACCAGAGTTTTCTCTTTCTATTCTGATGGTAACTGAAGGAAGAAGCATTGTAAACTTCCAGGTGAGTTTATTTCCTTATCTGAGCTATCATGCCACCTATGAATACACAATCCTGTTGTTCCTTCTGTCTATTGTATTTATCCTTTCCAGAACTTAGGTAAAAAAATAACAGATATAGAAAAACTTTGAAAGTTTTAGAAGGTCAGAAATATCACTAGAGGTTCAGTGGTCAAGCCCAGGAAGGAGACCTGCTTAACCCAATCCAGCAGTGCATTGACCTAAATGCTGTGCCCTGCAAGCATGGAAACAGTTGCTCCATTGACCAGACCACACTGAGTAGTGAACTCAGTGGTGGAAAGATGTGGCAGTCATCACTGTAAGTTTGAGTCCTCTCTTCCCAAGGACTAAAGGAATGTGTAGAGAATAGATGAGGATGCTTGTTTCAGAGATGATGATTATCTTTGGTTTTTACTGTCTTGTAAGTAAATATCCCTTTATAAAAGATAATTGATGTTAATTGGTTGATTGGCTTCTGTCCTTCATTCTCAAAGAGGACCAAAATGACATCACTACGTTAGAGTCAAGTTGCACTGTGTCTAACTGTGGCCCATCAGGGCAAGACAAGTTCAGAATAGTCTACCACAGATTGGGCACAAATAGACCTTAAGAACATTTGGGGTAGATTCTCTAAATTTGCACATCTCACATTTCTTTTGAGCTTTGATTATTGGTAATCAATAATAACAAAGTGATATCAATGGGTTAAAAGATATTAAGATATTTCTCACAGGCAATGTGGGAAATAGATCACACTGAGGTTTAAATATGCATATGTGTGTGTTCGTCCTTTGTTGTTGAAGAAGACCATGCCATCAGAGAGATAATGACATGACTTGCACTTGACTTTTGAGTGAGGGAGGACTGTGCAGATCACCAGCCTCACTTCTCCTCCAGAGTTTTCTGAATCCAGTGACCAGATATTCATCAGGATGACTGGAGATGGCCCAGGATGAGGCAGTTGGGGTTAAGTGACTTGCCCAAGGTCACACAGCTAGTGAGTGTCAAGTGTCTGTGGTGAGATTTGAACTCATGTCTTCCTGACTCCTGCACTGGTGTTCTATCCACTGCACCACTTAGCTATCCCAAAGGGTTTAAATTGAAAGCATTAGAAGAACCCTTAACACCTTGAGGGGGAAATGAAGGCAACCTGCTTTCAGGACCCAACCTGCTAGTGCCTATGTGGGCCAGGAAAGCTTTGATATACCTGAGATAATGAGCATAAAGCATTTTGTAAATTTTAAACAGCTATGTAAATATCTTCATCACTATTGCTTCCCTCAAGGAAATTATAATCTATCTGGAAAGACAAAATGCCCACATGAAATCTCAAAATTCTAAGCTATTAATTTCCTAGAACTTATGATTGGTTTCCCTGCCTCGTTGCTCCTTATTCATGCCCATCCTCTACTTAGCTGCCAAGTGATATTCTTAAAGTGAAGGTTTGACCATATCACACACACTCCCATACGCAATAAATTCTAGTGACTCGTTGTTACCTCCAAAATCAACTACAGAATCCTCTGGGTTTTAAATCCTCTCATAACCTGGCCCCTCACTGCCTTTCTAGTATTTTCTTTCTATCTAACTTCCTATGGTCTTGGCACCCTGTGGTCAATATACTTTGATGGAAGACTTTGTTATGATACCAGAATATAGAACAATTGTATAGAGATAGGATCATAGGCTCTAAGTAAAAAAAAGACCTCAGTCATGGAAATCTGGCTCCTCTCTGATGATACTGCATCCTCAGCTTTTCTCTCCAGTACTGGGTGGGCATACCTTCCCTTACACACCTTCCCCAAACAAACTGTTTGGAGGGAGAGTCAGAATATTTCTTGTTCCCCCCAGTCACTTTCATTCTCTCTCTGTCTCTGTCTCTGTCTCTGTCTCTGTCTGTCTCTGTCTCTCTGTCTCTGTCTCTCTCTCTCTCTCTCTCTCTCTCTCTCTCTCTCTCTCTCTCCATCTCTCTCTCTTCTTCCACATATTCTCCTTTGAAGTACACTCTCTCAAAATTTTCCACTCAATCCAAATTATGTCAGTCGTAGTACATTGACTCCTATGGCATTTTTCATTGCTTTCTCAAGGAATTCAGCCCCTAATTCACCATCCTCCTCCATTACCACTTCCCACTCTTATTATACAGTTCTTTAATACTCACATAGACGTTCCCTGATCAAACTCCTTGATCTACCAATTCCCCATCCTCTTTAAATCCCATAGCCTACTCCTATCTATACTCTTACACTTGCGTTTTAGCCACACATAGTCACTTACTAGATCTCAACGCTGCCCACATGTGTCTCTTCTCTAATTAGTAAATCTGGCATTCTCCTATCTGACTATATAACTTTTTATCATTCTACCTCTCCCTATGCTTCATCCTCTTAAATGTATCCTTTGCTCTTGATTCTCCCTCCAGTTTCTCCATCAATTTGTACTTTCCCAGTCCATCATGCCTGCTCTCCAATCTCAATACAATAATTATCTATTTTAAATCTACACTGTCATCTGCGCTTGAATTTCATGTTTCTTGTCATATTACCAGTCATTTCTTGTCAAACCTCATCCCTAGATTACACTCATCTTCTTCCTCCACCATTACTTCTTAGTTGGTCACTAAGAGTAAGAAATCCTTACTACTGTGCTGTGTATATTAGAAGCTCACATTATCTAGTTTCAACTGGGTTCTCACTGTAACAAGACAGTCTTTTTGTTCCTACTTAACTAGTTCCCTATTTTACTCCCTACAAAGCAATCCTAAACTTCTTTCTTCTTCAAGCCTCCCCCACCCCTCCCCACTCCCCACAGCTTGCCTCTTGCTTTCCTGAAAAAACTGAGGCAATTCACTGTGAGCTCCCACTTTTCCCAGTCTCTTCACCTCAAAATTCCTCAAAACCACCCTTGATCTTTTTCTTTGCCCCAGTCTCCTTGACAAAGTCAATAATTCATTCAATCTGTGTTCTTAATCCCATCACTCCCATGTTCTCAGGCAGATTGTCATCTCATTCATCCCTTTCTTCCTCTCCACCAATGCAGACTGTAACTCTTCCAACCCTTAATAGCTATCTCCTGAGCTATTATGGCCCAAAATTTCATCACTTCACTGCCTTTGAGATCAGTCTCTCAAATTTATGTAGACTGGACCTCATGATAGACATATAGGCACTTTGGCAAAGCATAGCCAGTTTAGTAGAAATGTAACCTCCTCAAAGGAAGAGATTGTTTCATTTTTGTATTTGTATCCAGAATACCTACCTCACAGTCATTGTTGTTGTGTCCATCCTTCGTTGCCAAAGAAGACCATGCCATCAGAGAAATGATGACATGACTTGCACTTGACTTTGTTTTGAGTGAGGAAGTGAGGTCACCAACCTCACTTCTCCTCCAGAGCCATCTGAGTCCAGTGAACTGATATTCTTCAGGATAACTGGAGATGACCCAGGATGCACTGGGAGACTTTGGCCCCTTTAGGCCAAGGACTATGCATGTACTCACTTAGAGTGAGATAACACCCGTTCATTGAATAGGCCCCTTTAAGAAGTAGCCAGGGCATGGCCACTTTAATGATCAAAAGAAAAAGAAAGACCTCAGGCTACAAGGGAGACCACTACAGTTACTACTGAAGATCACTCTGAAGCCAGGAGGGTCCAGAAGAGGGCCCCTAGGCAGTGCCTTCCAAGTTTCAGAGTGCAGCAGGTCTAAGGCACTTAATGAATGTTCAATGAATAATTGAAGGATTGGACCAATTCTATTATATTTGTTTCCTGTGGACACATTATGGCCAACATGCTTTGCTGGAAGAGTATCATGCTACAAGATAATAAAATAGAACTAGGTTCTTAAACTCTGCAAATGGAAACCTTGAAGAATCTAGTCATTTTCATGCTGCAATGAGGAATATGAATAGGACCTTAGTGAACACTAAATTGTAAAGAAGCCATAAATCCAAAAATTGGCTTTCATAAGTTCAGAGTGGAAAGCACTGCTGAGATCCCACAATTACTATTAATGGTGTAATCTCTAACATGAACAGGAAAAGCAGAATAAACTTCAGATTCTTAACATTTACTTAAGGTTACCTCATGCATTTGCTTCCTTGTTTAAATATTGATGCTGTAATGAACTTATTGTTTGCTTATAGACAGATAAATGTGAATGAGTAATAAAAGTGACAAATATCAGAGAAACGTTTCAGCAAAAGATTATTACCTTGGCAGGCACAGGGTCACAGGCCTAAGCATGGAGGATACATCTCCAGTACTCTTGGGCTTAGCCCCACTCTTTCAGATCACTTTCCTCTAGGATCCAGCTCACTGATATCCTCTATTGAGTTTATGTTGCCACCATTTTTCTTGGTTATCCCCAAGTCTCTAATCTGCAGATACTCAGTGCCCCTACCAGGGAAGTAGGCAGAGTTTGCCTTCCCTTCTCTAGGTCCTTCTTTTCTTATCCCCAACTAGGAGGCCTCGTTGGTGTTTTTAAGAAGGGATTTCCTACAGGTACTGCAGAAACACATGAGATTAAGAAAGGACAATGGCCCAACCACAAAGAATTAAGCCTAGTCTTCTGGATTTCCTCTTTTCTCCTTCTGCTAAATGTGTTCGCTGCAGGATGTTTACTCGATTCTAATTCTGTTGAGTGGATTTGGTAAGCAAGGCAGTAGGTTTTTCAGCTCTCCAAAATGTTTTCTCACCTCTTGTTTTCAGTTTATTCAGGGCCTAGAGCCTAGACTAGGTATTTTGCTCTTAGTCTTTTAGGGGAGGATGTTTCATCCTAGGAACATTGCCTATGTTCTAGGAAAGGGGCTCCTGTTTACCCCTGTGATTCCCAAGTGTGAGTCTTCCTAACCAACCTTTTATGCTAGATTGTAAACTTCTTGAGGGCAGGGACTATCTTTTATCTCTTTTTATATCCCCAGGGATTGATGGAGTAGTTTCTGTTGTGATCTCTTTCTCTCTGTCTCTCTCTGTCTGTCTGTCTCTCTCTCTCTCTCCCCTAATCCCACTTAGCTCTTGATAAACCTGCTTCTTCTATCTATCTATTACACTGATGTCAGGTCTAGGCCCCAGCAGTCAGGAATAGGGAACCTGAAACCTTGAGACCACATGTGACTGAATCCAAACTTCACAGAACAAATCCCAGTGATAACAGGATTGATTCTGTAAAACACAGAGTCAGTTGCAAGACCACATCCAAGGACCTAGGAGGCCGCATGTGGCCTTGAGACCTCAGATTCCTCACCCCTGGGCTATCATAAACAGAGAAGTTTTCGAGTGAGAAGACAGTTTGGCTAAACTTTATACTCACTTAGATTGCGCTGGGACCAAGGACAGCCCTGTGGGACACCTTCAAATTAATCTGGCTGAGAGCTCCTGAGACACTGGGGAACCTCCTTGCTTTTAGCTTCCAAGTCAGATTCTTTTATTTCCCTAAACTGCTTTCACTTGCTTTTAGATGAGAGTTTAAAAAGTTGTTGTTGTTTGTTAGGTTTTTTCAGAGATACTTACTTTAGAAAAAACTCTTTATTTGAATTCTCAGTTTCTGAATCACACCAGAAGGGAAAACAAACAAGAGATGAAGGGATAGTGGTCCCCTGGCCATAATTTATCACCCCAAAAACTCATGAGGACAGTCACATTTGGACAGAACCTATAGAAGTGAGATAATGAGGAAAGTAATGATTCCTAGCCTGTGGGCTAATAGTTTCTGTAGCAGTAATAGCAGGATAATGGGAGAAGAGGAACACCCTGGCACCTGACAGTACCAGCAGCAGTGAGATGATGACCTTGGCAATGGCACCCAATCTGCAGGCAGCAGCTCTTCATAGGATCTGCAATAAGAGAGTAAGAGGGGAAAACCAATAGCCAGCTTTGGGACTGTAGAGTAGACCCTGGGCAGCTGCAGGTAAGCTGTGGGGACTGTAGGCCAGTGAGCTGGAAGCAGCCCCAAGAGGGAACCAGAGAGCAGTGGGCAGACTCTAGCCAGCTGGATGAGCCAGTAACAAAGGCCTTATGTTACGTTGATGGTCTCCCCTTGGCTTTGTTGTAAGGATGAGAAAAATCAATTGTAGGAAGTTGAAGTGTATGGCCAGCACACAACAGGGGAAAATATCATAGACCAGGATAGTGATAGGACAGTGAAAGCTGAGTTAAGCCCCCAAACTCTAACAATACCAGCTGGGACTAATTTAAGAAAAGAAATTATGGTATAGATTGACCTGGATCATTTTGCATTAACTTTGTGCGCAGGTGGATTAAACTGGCACCCAACTGTGGGCCCTTTGGACAAAAAAATATAAAAACAATTTTTCGGACTTTGAAGGTTGTCTAAAACAATCTAGAATATCCTTGTGCTGTTCTAATGGGGCATCTGTGTAGCTCAGTGGATTGAGCGCTGGGCCTCAAATCAGACACCTCTGTGTTCAGATCTGGCCTCTGATATTGCTAGCTGTGCACTCTGGGCAAGTCACTTAATCTCAATTTGCCTCAGCTTCCTCAACTATTTAATAGGGATGATGTTAGCATTTACCTTCCAGGGTTGTTGTGAGGATCAAATGAGATAATATTTGTAAAGCATTTAGCACAGTGCCTCACGTGTAAGCACTGCATAAATGTTAGCTGTTATTAGTAAGGGGCTTCTATTGGATTTTTATCTTTCTGAGAACTGCTTTTACCTGGGGGCATTTGAATAGGTTTTTATTAAATGGATTCTTTACTTGAACTGTAGGGCTCTGAGTAATCCATTGCATGCTAAGTATGGAATAGTAGCCCAGATATCATTCGTCAACATGACACGAACACTAGGGAGGAATGATATCTTCTGGAGGGCATGCATTTGGAATGTGACAAAGAATGTACAGATTTGCCCCAGGAAGACAGAATGCCTCCCTACAGTAGACAAGTTTGACTACCACTTCCCGCTCCTAGTGATTTGCATGGCCACGCAAGATAATATTATAAGAAGGAACTAAGAAAGTTTTCCCTGGATAGTGAAATCTTGGGAAAGAAGCTAAAGATCTTAAAGGAACAGACTTTTCATCACAGCTACCAGGTAAAGGTAGGGACTTGAGTGAAAACAAGATTAAGAAAGTGAAAATTTAGTTAAGAATTCTGAAATGGAATTGCAATTTAAGATATGAAAACAATGAGTCCTTAGCTAGGGATGGAATTCAGCTAATAAAGACTGGCAAAAATATGTTTGTCTGAAGCCATGCAAGTATGACCAAGAAGATGTGTTTATACTATTTTATTTGTACTTTATTTTATACGAAAAATGGAGCAGAAGGAAGAAACTACCCCAAATATATCCACCAAGTCAGATACCCTATGAAACTAGTAGGTGTGGAAGAAAAGAAGAATATCATTGAAGAGGGTTACTCATTCTCAGGAGCCAGTATCCAAGAAGAGGAACATTAACAATATTCATACTCTCTCTCTCTCTCTCTCTCTCTCTCTCTCTCTCTCTCTCTGTATGTGTGTGTATACATATATACATATACATATGTGTGTATACATATTTACATATATATGTGTGCATGTATACATACATATATATGTAGGATCTTAGTTCATAGAGATAAATTCAATCTTAAAGGTGCCACTGAAACTTAGTAGAGTGTGACTCAACTAAAATATGTAACAGCATATTAAATAAATGGGGCAGCAGAGTAACATGATGGGAGGAGGTAATAAACCATATAACAAGTTCACTATTTCATATATAATTCCCCTTTTTTCATCCATATATTTAAATGTTCATCCATTTAGGACTAGAAGGGATATTGGAGGCTATAAAGTTTCACTCACTCATTTTACAGATGAGAAAACTGAGGCACAAAAAATGAAGTGACTTGCCCCAAGTCCACATCAAGTAAGAATCCAAGGCAGGCTTTGAACTCATCTTTGATCGCAAGTCTAATACTCTATACACTGTGCCACCTAGATGCCTTAATGCTTATTAAGTTCATATTTTTCAAAAAAAAAGACCTGTAAAAAAAATCTCACAAGAGAAAATTCACAAACTAGAGAGAATAAGCATCATAGGGAACATTTGATTCAAGATCCATAGAAGGAGAAATAAAGGTGACATCATGACAGGGTTGTGCTCCAGAATACTGTATCAGAAGGAGAAAATGAACAATGAATTCAAGAAAAAGATCTCTAAGCAGGTATAGAGGCAGACTGGAGCAAGGAAAATATTGGCCTGTATTTCAAGACAGACAAAAATCTGCGGTTATAAGAATACTAACTATTGAAGTGGGATTCATTCATTTAAAATGTTAGGTAAGAGGGATAGGGATCAGATGGTCTTGGCAGGAATTCCCCGACAAACCAAAGGTCACAGCTCCATCCCACTACTTCCAGTAGGGATTTTTTTGTTTTCATTTTGTATATTTTTTTGAACTTAAAGACCCTCCAAAAAGGGTATTTCATATACAAGACAGGCACAAAAAGAAATTATTTCTAGAACCATAAAACTATTTCATGAAGTTCTGGTCTTATGGAACCCATACTACAGTTTAAAACACCATAATAATAAAATGCCTATGTTGCATAATATTGTACCAAAAATGCAGTCTTTGAACCCAAAGAACAGATGGCTTGACCCAGGATATAAGGTTGTACTGAGAAACATATCTTGGACTTCAAGTCAAAGCATCTGGATTTGAATCCTCCTGCCATTAACAAGCTGTGTGATCCTAAGCAAGACACTTTATCTTTTTGGACCCAATTTCCTCATGTATTAAAAGAGAGAATTGGACTTTATAATCTTTAAAATTCCTTCCAGGTCTAGAGATTCGTTGCTTTGTCTCAGTGTTATTTTTTTCTGTAACACGTATTTGCTTTCCATAGAGTATGCTATTGAAAAGGCACATTTGTAGAGGCAGTGCATGCTAACTCTCCAGAAACCAGCCCTTCATGAGCCTGTGACATTGCCTGCTGTGCTAAAGCTGGCCTGGGTTGCATATCTGGTATTCTTCTCAAGGGTTGAACAAGTGAACCAGGCAAACAATTCCATAACCAACACAAAACTGCCAGCAGTTATTATCCCAGAGTCCTATAGCCTTCTGGGAGACCTTTGTGTACGTTATTATGGGCTGAATGTTATTACTGTATATTGCAAGTTCTGACCTGGGGCTCCTTTCTCAGCCTGGTGACTCACTCTTTTCCCCAGGACCAACCACATCGGATCACCAAACAGATAAAGAAAGTTGGGTTGATAGAAGACAGAAGGAAATTTTATGGTCTAAGCAGAAAATCATTAGGAAAACTGTTATTTTTTGCCACATAAACAGCACACAGCCTTCTGTGTTTGTGATTGCTGTCTGTTGGATAGCTATACTGCCAATGCTCTGTGATAAGAAATTGTTTTTAGCAGCTTGGTATGGCAAAGGCCCTGAAGGGTAGAATTTTTTTCTCTATATATACAACCCTAAATACCTTTGCCCTAAAGATCACTGGTTGCCCATGATTCTCTATTTAATCAAAACTGTTTGCAATAGCTCCTACAGGGAGATTTCTACAATTTTCAGCCTCCCCTCAGTTTGTCCCTTGGATCTTGCCATAATATCATGATTAATTGATTGATTCAAAGGTTTGAGAGTCAATAAACTCAGTATTTGTTAGTATTAATTATTTATTATTCAGCTACCCCAGTGTGCTAACTGGCATTCAGAATCTATAGGAAAATCCAGTCCTGGCTCTAACAGGGCTTACCAAGGAATTGATTACCCCGAAAAAAACCTTTCCTGCTTCAGAATATGAATACTGATGGTTTGGGGGATCTTGCAGAAAGAAGAGTTAGTCTGTATTTGGTTTTCATTTGAACTCCTTAGGCAGGATTGGTGATACTGAGCTTTTCCTTTCCTTTCTTCTTTCCTTTCTTCCTCTCTTCCTTCCTTTCTTTCTTGCTTTCTCTATTCCTCTCTTCCTAGTGCCCTCTCTTTTTTCCTTCTTTCTTTCTTCCTTCCTTTTTTCTTTCTTTCTTTCCTTTTTTCTTTCTTTTCCTCTTTCCTGTTTGACTTTTTCATTATTTTTGTCCAGCTAGACTCAATTGAAAGCTGACTAGAGGTGATCCTGGGCTCCTGAAGGTCAGGTCCACAAAGCAAAGGCTCAGGCAGGTGCTTTCCATCTATAAAAGTTTCAAATACACCTCAGAAATTAATTGAATAGTAGTTGTCCAAGAGAAAGGATCTTTCTTTAGAGGGTTAGACAGCAGGCAATAAAATTGCCTTGGCTATAATAATTTACTAAGATTGTTCTGGACCATATTGTCTCTATACTCTTAAAGAGAGAATATAAACTTTAAATCAGTGGTTTCCTTACTCCTTTGGGTTTACATTTGACAACTGGATGTTACCTGTGTGACCTTGGAGTCACTTTTCTTCTACGGACCTCATTTCCCTAATCTGCAAAGGTAAGGGTTTGACTCATTGATTTCTAAGAATACTTCTAGTTTCAGATCTTATGAGATATGTTCAATTTTTGCCTCATATATACATTTCCCATAAGCTCAAGTGCAAGCATTTCTGCATAGCATATTATCTGGATTAAATCTGGTGTGAAAATATTTCAAGATTAAGCCATAATGGAGACAATGCAGAAAGGTTTATTGTTGGCACTATTAGAGAAAGGCTCCTGATGAATGAATCTATGATCCTTTAAAAAAAGTTTTGACTTTATTGATGTTTTCATCTATTCATAACAATAATCTCATATGCAAAATTGACAGTAAGGGTGTCTAGAGAGCTAAAGAAACCTATACAGTCTGAAGACATAGAAGCCATAGCATTATTTAATTCAAAGAAAGTAGAGGGGGAACACATAAGTTTAGAGATATTGATTGGATTCATAAGATATATAAGAACTAATAATTTTGACACCTGGGGCAAGTATCGAATATTGCTCCCTAAAATCAACTTTGTAACTCATAATGTGAAAATGATGTGTGAATACATGAAGGATCCAGTTTTTTCAACATGAAGAGTTCCTGCTGTTGGAATTCCCTTCACCAGTACAGATTGCAAGCTGTCTGTGACCTAGCAGTAAATCGTAGAGAGTTGCCTGAGGAATGTAAGGGTTAAGTGACTTGACTAGGTAAGGGTCAGAGGCAAGGAAACCTAAGTTTTCAAGACCAGTACTCTATCCACTGTACCATTTTCTGTCTATGCATAAAATGATATAAGAAGCAATTAAAATAAATTGAGTTGAGCAAGAGGAGGACCTAATCACCATAGTGGCTTCTAAATGAAGGAGTACATACATATATTAAATATTGCTACACTCCAAAGTTCCTGTGTCCTAGAACAAATCCCTAGTGACCTTATCCTAGCACTGAGTCTGTATATTATTGGAAACCCAGCTAGGTTTATCAGTTTAGGAACTAAGGCTGCATTCTCCCTTCCAATATGCCATGGTGTGGGAAGCTGTCACAGTTGACTAAAATATATCTTCTTTGAAGAATATATGGGCCATCACTCCCCAAAACAATATAGCCTTCCTATGATGCCATGTTAGTTCTCAGAACTGCAGGCAGGGAATAACATGTATAAATTGTCAAAATGAGTGATAGTGATGGGAAGTAAATAAATGTATTATTAAACATGCTGACTCTAAAATCACAAATCATACATTGGTAAGTAAATTATAATTAAAACAGAAGGGGGAAAGCAAGGAAGCTTCCTTTGTGAATAAGAATATGGATGTAATATATATTTTTTACTGAAGCAGCTCAGCATTTTCTAAGATAGCTTGTGAGGTCACTACATTTTAGCATGATTATTTCACTAGGAAAGAATTGGGGTAGAGAGAATCTAATGGACTTTCCCAAGACTACACAGGAAGTCAGTAGTCAAGTTGTGGTACAGAGAACATCATTCATGGCTACAAGTGAACTGCCTAATTCTGGGCATTAATACAGAGCCTAATCCATGACAAATTGGACCCGAATGTTGTGCCATACAGAAGCACTATTTGTACTTGAAAAGATGAAAAGATAAACAAAAAAAACTCAAGAAAAATAAAGTAAAAAAAAGTCTGCTTCAATCTGTATTCAGACACCATCAGTTCGTTCTCTGGGAATGGATAGAATTTTTCATCATAAGTCCTTCAGAGTTGTCTTGGATCAGCGTATTGCTGAGAATAGCTGAGAACAGCTGATCATCACATAGTATTGCTTTGACTTTGTACACAGTACATTTCACTTTGTATCAGTCCATGCAAGTCATAGAAGTGATTTTAAAGATTAGCTAATCCACCCCACAACCACCACCTCCACTCCTATTTTACAGATTAGAAAACTGAAACCAGAGAAAGTATCCCATGCAATGTCATAGAGTAATAGGCAGCAATCAGGTTTTATTAGCTGTCCAATTTGAATGAAAAAAACAAAAATAAAGAAACCGCCGATTTAAGCCTATTAGTGTCTTCAAGATTATAGTGACTGTACAGTGTGTTGGATAGAATGTAGGGCTTAGAATCAGGAAGAACTGAATTCGAATGTCACCTCCATCACTACCTCTACGACCTTGGACAAGTTTCTTAACCTCTCTGGGCCTCAGTTTCCTCATCTGTAAAATGAAAGGTTTGTGGTTCCTTCTGGCTCTAATCCTATGACCTCCTATAATCTCTAAGATCAGCTGTTTATCCCTGGACAGAGCTTCAGGCACCTCCCTAAGTCTCATCTACTAAATCATAGATGGAGTTGAAACCTTGCTTAGAAAAACTCAGATCCAAAGCATTAGTGCATGCTTTGCTAAATGTACCAGCTGTTTGAAATATAAAACCAGCCTATGCTGTAATCCAGAATGCTTCCATGCCATGAACTTGATGGTAACCACATGTTCTGTAGAATATACGAGAAAACAGTGATGGTTCCAGATGTTCCCTTTTTGCCTTGTGTGAATGGCTGGGACATATGCTATCTGGATAAAATGAAGTCATCACTTGAGCAAAGATATGAGTGATTTGAAATATAATTGTCTCAAATCACAGACCACAACTCTGTTGTGGATTAATGGTGTCGAACACTTACAAATAAACATGTTAAGTATAACCTAAATGCCTTATGTCACACAGCATTTGCTATGCATTATTACACCGTTGCAATCTCTGTAACAAATCAAACCTGTTTGTATCATCTGAGTTTACAGTTTTATCTGGAGGAAAAGTTTAAATTCTTTAGACTTGGGAGAATTTCAACAGTTGCAACAGTTTAACAGCTACCTTGGATGAAAAAAAATAACCAAAAAAAAAATCCCAACATGTCATTTTAAACACATAGGCAGGAGCCAGCCAACCCAGCTCCAGCTTGTGCCTCCAGATTCTCTGTCTGGAAATTGAGAGAGAATTCCTGGTGATGATAGCATGTGGTGCACAAATGAAAGTCAATCAGCTGGGACCCAGCCAGACTGGGAATTCCCAGGGATCCTGGTACTATTTCCTAGGGGATTTGAAATGGGTCAGAGAAAAAGGAACTCTTCTTTCCTGCAGCACAGTTGATTCCTTAAGAAGGAAATTTACCTCATTTGTGATTTCAATACAGCTTGTGATTCTTTGGCACTTCTCCTGAAATTGATGTAATGGCAACCTGTCTTGCATGTGCTGAGTTAATACTATAACCTTCATTAAAGTAATCCATCATTCTCCTTAAAAAATATAAATCCTTTTGGTGAAGTGTCCTTTGGCATAACTTATCTCATAATCACCCCTCAAAGAGAGCATATGTCACTATCAGGTGTCTCTGGTGATCAGTATCTGACTCAGTTCAGTTAGTGAGTACCAGATCTATCAACCAAACACTCATCCCCAACATCCAGGTGCACCATCTACCTCCAAAGGGTACTCTAGAGTACCATTCAAGCTCTCTTAGATTCTGCTTACCTCTCTCCCCTTACCTTGCCTTGCTTATGGGAGGTACCATTTTTCTCATCAGTCTAAAGCAATAGATATGGAAAGTTTTACAGCATAATATTCTTTGCTAAGAGGAATCATTACACATCAAACATATAAGCTGGCAACAGAGAAGGGTTCCCAGTCATTTAGGCTTTCAGATCTATTACCCAAGTCTTGAAATTACTCCAACTCTCCTTCACTTTCCCAATCCCCTTAACCTTTTCCTTTTTTACTTCCCCAGAATTAGCAACAGAGGAGGCAGCTTTGTACCTCCACAGATAGGGCTACCATTGTGATCTTCTCTCCTCAAAATCAAGAGGAAAAAGTAGTGAGCTGCATCTGAGGATGGAGGCTAAGGAATGTAACAGTCTGGAGGCAGAGGGGCAAAAAAGGTTTGTGGCACATCTACTGAAATCTCCAGCACGTTATTAGGCTGCAGCAACCCCTGTGAGAACCTCTTTTATATAGATTACTCATTCACATTTTTTTTTTGCACAGTCCCTATCCTAGAAAAGGTCTAGGTGATGCAGTGGATAGAACACTGGACCTAGAGTTAGGAAGACTCATTTCCTTGAGTTCAAATCTAGGTTCAGATACTTATTAGCTGTGTGTCCCAGGCAAGTCACTTAACCCCATTTGCCTTAGTTTCCTCATCTGTAAAATGAGTTGGAGAAGGAAATGGCAAACCACTCCAGTATCTTTGTCAGAAAAACTCTAAATGGTGTCATGAAGAGCCAGACACAACTTAAATGAATGGAAAACATTACATATCCTACAAGGAAGATTTCCCATTCATTATATCATTTTGTGCATCATTACATCACACTGAATCACCTCTAACTTAAGGATATAGTATGTCAAACTTTAATCAGAATAATAGAAAGTAATAAAGTAGATGAAATCATTATAACCAGTGCAGATATTTCTTTCCAGACTACATGATTCTCTTCAGACCACGAAGCAATCCCCTATCTAATAAGTAGGGCAAAACATGGAAACTATGCTGCCCTCTCATCTGCATCCATGTGGAGCTGGCAAAACCTTCCTACTCACAGCTTTTCCACTAATGGGAAAGTCATCAAGGACTTCAGTGCCCAGTCTCTTGACATGGTACAGGAATTCAAAGCATATTTACTGTTCTCTCCCAAGGCAACAGGAACAGCTCAAGTGGATTGAAGAGGTATCATTCTAGCAACTACCATCTCTGCTCCTTGATCCCCAGATTTTTTTTCAGGTACATTTATTTAGCTGTGTTCTTCCTCTTTTCGTATTCATCAAGTGCTTGTGTATATGTGTGTAGGTGTGTATATGTTACCCATGTATATGTTTTACTAGGTCTCCAAATATTATCCAAGAACCAGACTGGAAGAACATATCCGCTCCAACCCTCCCTTCCTCATCTCTTCCACATATAGCTCCAATGTATGTCTGCTATCTGCCCCATCTCTACCCCTGGTGAATGGATGCAGGCTGTGCCCCTTCTTAACCATCATATATCTAGTGTCTCCAGTGGCGTAAAGGATGACGATGATTTGCTCACATTATATTCCTTCTCCCTTTCTCCTTTAAAACTCCATGTTTCCTAGTCTGATGATCATGCCAATGGGCACATCCTATTCTTAAATTCCTCAGATAAGCATGTCCTGTGAGCATAATTCTAGATCAGAACATCTATCTATCTATCTATCTATCTAGAACATCCTTCCACCCTTCCACATGGATACATGCATGCATGCATACATACCTACATAGATACATACACACTTATCTCAAATAGAGAGTTCCAGATCTGTAAGGGACCTTAAAAGTCATTAAAAGACAACCCCTTAATTTGCAGGAAATGAAATTGAAGCCCAAAGAGGTAGTGATTTAACCAAGGTCTCACAGGTTCTAAGTAGAAGAATCAAGATTACTCTGATTTCAAAGCTGGTGGATTCCAGGAATACCTGAGTAAGAAAAATCCCCCTCAGAAATGGGGATAAGACAGTAGAAAAAAAAAGCAGTACAAAGTCAGGAAAATTAAGGGAAACTGTGTGAGACAGAAGAAACAAGGGGGAAAACCCACATATGGATATATATTTAAGGACTTTCATATCTTTGTCATAAATACTTTTTGGATATGTCCAACACTTATAAAATGTTAAACCAAAATTGTGATACCAGTTGTAATTAGAGACATAATCTCCATTAACCAATCAACTTTGTTGACCATGGTCTTGACATTGGCACTATTCCATGCTAACTGTCTATGGCCAACCTGAGTTTTCACAGATAACAGAGAAATGTCAGAATCAACAAATGTTTCAAACAAACCTAGAAGAGAGGGAAGGAAATGTCTGTGTGCACCACACACACACACACACACACACACACACACACAGCATAACTCAATAACTCAAAGCAGACAGGCTTGTACAACTGTCATTTCTAGCAACTGTAACTCATGGATCTCTCTCTTCTGGATTTTTGATCTGTTTTGGCTTTTCATGCTCATGATTTTATCCATTAGTGACTCCTTCCCTGTATCTGCTCTTTTCTGATCTGCACTCAAATTGCCTCAGTTATTTGCCTAAAGTTCAAGCTCCGATTTCTGTATGTCTTGGTCAGCTCCCTCACTCACCACTCTCCCCTTCCCCCACTCCTCCAGGTACCAGCTAGTGAAAATACTGACCCTCCCTGTCCTGGAATCCAGAAGACAATGTCATGAATTGGATGAAAGGCCATGGGCCTCAGAACAAATGGCACATTTTCACTCTGACTCAGGATTTAAAGCCCTTTGTTGTTCTGAGGTCACAAAGGCCCTCCCATCTACGGATACTTCTCCCTCATCCCCAAAGCAGGGGTAGCCAGAGAAGCATTAGTATCTAAAATGCTACACATACCCAATCCTGAACCAAATTTTTAACTAGTCAAATGCTGGTATACTGAAAAAAGCATGTGACTTAGAAGAAGAAGAGATGTGGTCTTGGTATCCCTTTCTATCTCTGAGATTCTGTGACTCTCCTGACCTTTATTGTGACTTTAAGTCTCACTGAGTGTCTCATTTACCATCTCACGAAGCATCAGGCTTTTTTTATCTGAAATATATACTAGTAGTACCTCTCCCCACAAAGTTATTGTGGATATAAAATGAAATAATGCATGGAAAGCACTTTGAAAATCTTCAGGAGCTGTATGAATGTCATCTATTATTATCATTTGTCTTTGACCCTCCCTCTTATCATCTACCCGCAAGGTGCCAGGGTCTTCATGCTGCTTCCTAGTAGTATTCCATCTCCCCCTCACTTCCCCACCTGGAGTCTTAGAATGTTAAAGTCAACAATAACTTTAGAGATCATATTATCCCACCTCTACATTTACAAATGAGAAAATTGTCTCATCCCATCCCTGTGCTTCCCAGTATATAACTAGTCATTTAATAAAACAGATTATTTTAACAAAGATCATTGACCCACAAAAAAAATCAATCAAGAACCACATAAGTAAAAATTGATTTCATGTTCCACTCCTTCATTTGAAAAAAAAAACTAAGAATAGGAAGCACAAAATTCTATGCTATAAATAATTGTTCAAAAACAACCACTACCACCTATGCAAGCTGACCAGTTAAGGGAAAGAGAAAGATTTTAGCCATGAAGAAAGAGAGACAGGTATCAAAATGTACTGGCAAACTGATGTTTGCCAAAGCCCTGATCACAGATCACAGAATATCAGAGGAAAGGACCTTAGAAATCATAGGATCACACATGTAGTACTCAAAAGGATATTAGAACTTCTAATCCAACTTCTTAATTTATAGATGACAAAACTGGGATCCAGAGAGGTAAAGTGACGTGCCCAATGTTACACAGCCTACAAATAACAAGCTAGTTGTCAGATTCAGGTTATCTGCCTCCAAATTGAGTGTTATTGTCTAAAAATTGAGTGTTATTTGCCTAAAAAGCAAAGATCTAACTTTTATTTTTTAAATTTAAGCAATTGTGATATTTGTTATGAAGATTATTTTTATCAGGAACATAGCTGCTCTTTAAATTTTCTACTTTGCTTATTTTCAACAGAGTCTCTAATTTCTTAGTCTAGAAACAGAGCTGAAATGATCTTTTTGCACTGAAATACTATTTTTTTAAGTTTGGTTTTTTACTTACTTTTTTAAAAGTCTATTTTTACATAGTGACATTACAATCCTGTGGCCTTTCAGAGTATTGTCACTAAAACCCTTTAAAGCCATGTTGACTTTTCACAACTATAGTCAAAAATGAGATTATCACTTGGTATTTGATATAGAAGCAAAATGAAATTAAATCAATATGTGAGTCATTTCATGGCCCACAGATTCTCTACATTAAACTAATTCATATTAAGGTGCAAATGTCTGCTAAAGGGTTAGGTATTTACATTTTAACAGGGACTCAGGCACTTAATGAGTCTAACAATTGACATTTCTCTTTCTATAGAAGGTTGATGGAGAAATATAGGATTTAGGGGGCAAGGAGGTCTTTTGACAATGCTGCTCATAAAAATCAGACTAAGTGGATGATGCCTACTTTACCAACATGTAAGATATCATGATAGCTCAAAGATGCAGTGAGTGGATGTATAATGGGCAAAGACTGGCCACAAAGGTCAAGAAAGGCCTCCAAGTAGGTGGCAAAACTTGAAGGACTCCCTAGGAAACGTGGGTTAATGTGAGGGAATTTTGTGGAGATGTATTAATGAGCAGCAAGACAGAGAAAAGGGTAATACCCCAGAGAGGAGAGAATAACAAAGAATATGGATACTTTCTCCAAACCAGCAAATCTTCAATAGAATAAGCACTGATTGCTAAGGCAATTTCTACAGAAAGTTCCATAATGAATCCTTTCCACAAATCCTTCCCCTTTTTGACTGCCACCTCCAGCTTCTAAGAATTCATTACAAGGAGCCTTTCTTGATTGTCTTCATTCTGTTTCAAACATTGGTAGTTACAATTTATGTCACAAAGTCATGGCATGCTTAAATTTTCAGTTCTCTCAGTTCTTTCTCTAGATTGATACAAATAAGAGAGCCCACCAGACACAGCCGGCAGGAGAGCAAGACTTACCGAACTAGATCATAAATTTGCAATTAACCAAAAACTTTTTAGAGAAAGAGGCTTCAAACTGAGTACAAAGTCTTCTGAAGATATTCCTTATCTTTCTCAGGGTATCCAAGGGTGATGTGAGCAATATCCAAAGTCATGCTAAGAGGAGCTAAGAGGATACAAGAGAAAGGGAATCCATATTCATAGCAGAGTAGAAGATGAGGTAGTGTCTGTCATGTAATGGTTCCCCAATTTTTTGAAATCTCTTTTTATTTTTCACCTGTAACTCACAACTCAGATTTGTCCTAAAGACCTGGTGCCATGGGGACAATTTCTCTCTGGTTCTGTCCCTAATCTGGAAAAGGGGTAGGGGGAGGGGAAGGGAACTCTCTACAACAAAGGTTAGGTATGGTTCATATTAAGGTGTCCAAAAGAAATGGGAAATAGGTTCCCTTTGGATATTAGATAGCTTTTTATTTTCCACAGTACCAAAAAGGTATAAGATACAAAAAATTAACAAGTATTCATGATCAAATATAATAAATATAAAATATTCAAATCACTGATAATACTCATTATACTTCCCCCAGAAGATAAAGACCCTTTGTAAGACCATTGAAAAGACACTTCTCATTTACCAAAGATCTGCATTGTCTAAACCATAAATAATAAATAAAATGAATGGTTAGGAAGATCTATATATTCTGGCCAGCTGTGACATGGCAGAATTGAACGTGCAGATTGGCTGAACATGCAGGATGGATTGGAGATGGAGAGAGGAGTCATCTAGACTTACTGCAATAGCCGGAGGGAGAAGTGATGAGCGATTGACGTAGGGTGATGGCTACGGGGATGGTCAGAAGGATAGGGAAACTAGAGATATAGAGATAGAATTCACAAGATCTGGCAACTGATTGGATATGTGGGGTAAGAATATGGATGGTAGGACACACTACATGTTCTGCAGAACATGCAGAACATACAGTCCAGCTGCAGAATTCTCCTCTTGGTGACCCTCTTCTCTGCAGTTAAAGAAATCTTCTGGACAGCTGGACAGCTAGATTCAGGTACGCAGGATGACCTATGAGGTAATCTCTAAGGTTGGAAACATTGATTTCTCAGATGCACTAGTTACTGAATTGTGCTCAGAAAGGAAAACAGAAAGACAGTAGGCAGCTAGAAATTGTGAGGTCCAAAAAACGTGGGCTTGCCCAAGTGAGCCAGTCTCAGGCTGCTTCTGATATAAGTTATCATTACTAAGAGCGGGAAAGATGAGAGTGTAGGAAAAACTATCCCCCTCCCCCCTTCCTTCCCCACTAGATATGGAAGGGAGAGCAAGTATACAAAACAAAAATATCACAAAGGCCAAAATGTGAGTAGAACCTCTTTTACATGCTCTTAGAGACCACAGACGGGACATCTTCTCACAAGAATCCATGATCTTGGATCTCTATACAATTGTCAAAATTATTTTTTTTAAAGCACAAATTTGACCATGTCACTTTCCTGCTCAAAAACTGTTAGTGGTTTCCAAATATCTCTAACATAAAACACAAACTTCCTGACCTTTCACCTCAGATTAACTCCAAACTCATTTTCTAGATTATTTCCTAATCATGCCTTCAATATTTCAACCAAACTGAAATACTTGCTGTTCCTAAACTCAATATTTTATCTCCTAAATCTATGCATTCTCACAGACCATCTTTAGTACTTCCTCTCTTATCTATCTCTCAAAATTCTCATCTTCCTGCAAAAAAGGATTAATTTCATGTATCACCTCTTCCATGAAGCCTCTCCTGATGTCCCCAGTTCCTAGTGTACTCTCATTTCTCAAATTATTTTGTATTTGCATATATGATATTTACCAGTGGAACAGAAGCTTTTTGAGGAGAATGACTATTTTTATCTTTGAATCCCCAGAATATAGTATGTTTTGTACATTGCCCATCTTAGTTCTCGTTCCTCTCCAACTGACTGATCCTTCTCAGTCTTCTTTTGCTGTGTCATCATCATCCACATTCTGATCCCTAACTGTCAATCCTCCCTAAGGCTCTGCCCTGGGCCCTCTTCTCTTCTTTCCCTACACTCTCTCACTTGATGACTATGACACTATGAGTTCCCATGGATTCAGTTATCATCTCTGTGCAAAGGACTTTAAGATCTAAGTATCTCACCTTACTCCTGAACCACATCATCAACTGTATAGTAAACATTTCAAACTAGATGTCCCAGGGGCTTCTCAAACTCAAAAGGAGAGTTTGTCCAAAAGACATATTATCTAAGACTTTTTAAATGTCCAAAAGGGATCTCATTATCTCTACCTCCCAAACCCACTCTTATTCTAAACTTCCCTTTTTCTATTGTGTCCTACCATCCATATTCTTACTCCACATATCCAATCAGTTGCCAGACCTTGTCAGTTCTATCTCTATATCTCTAGTTTCCCTATTCTTCTGACCATTCCCATAGCCATCACCCTAGGTCAATCACTCATCACTTCTCACTCTGGCTATTGCAATAAGTCTAGATGACTCCTCTCTCCATCTCCAATCCATCCTCCACACAACTGTCAAGTCAAAATCCCTAAAGTGCAGGTTTAACCATGTTATTCTCTATTTAAGAAACTTCAGTGGCTCCCTACTGCCCCTAGAATCATGAACAAGTTCATTTATTTGGAATTTTAAGGCTCTTACAACCAGAATCCAACCTAGTAGTTTGAATGGAATTGAAGTTCATTTACTAAATCATGATAGCTATAAATGAAGATATATTTAAATATATTCCAGGAATTCCCCAGTGCTGGCCAGATCTTTCAGATGAGTTATCCTGTTTCTGATAGATTCTTATTATAAGGCAGACCTGTACCTGAAGTTGGGCAAGTTTCTCAAGATGCCAATCACAGAGAGTATAACACTGAGCCCTTCCTCAAAATCTTCAATGGCTTGGGCTAACATTCTCTTTCCACAATGAACTTTTATGTACCAACTGCCCCAATACTGTTGGCAATATCATAACATTAAAAGAACAAGGAAGCTATTCGCAAGATCATAGATTTAGAACTAGAAGTGATATCAGAAATCATCTAGTCCAACCCATTTATTTTGCAGTTGAGGAAAATGAGTCCAAGGAGGTTAAGTGAATTGCCCAAGGTCACACTGGGAGTAGGCATCAGAGGCAACATGTGAACCCAGGTCTTCTGATTCCAGATTCATTGCTCTTTCCCTAGGATGGAATATTTGGTATATGTATTGTCTATGGCTGAAGTCACCCTCTTATAGGTTCTAGGAATACCTCCTAAGTTTGAGCAGCCATGACCAATAAGGGTATTCAGTCCATTTTAGTTCAATTCAACAAGCATTTAGTGGGAGCCTCCATTGTACCATCTAGCCAGCTAAATTGTATCATAAATAGAGTGCTTGACCTGGAGTCAGGAATATCTGAGTTAAAATCCAGCCTCAGATACTAACCATGTAATCCTGGGCAAGTCATTTAACCCTGTTTGCCTCAGTTCCTCATCTGTAAAATAAGCCAGAGAAATGGCAAAGCACTCCAGTATCTTTGCCAAGAAAACCCCAAATGAGTTCATAGAGTCAGATATAACTGAAATGACTTGAACAACAAGTGGTCAGGAATATAAAAAGAAAAAACAACTTCAGAACAGTCAAGAAAGATGAGGGCTAAAAGAAGATCATTTGTTTTAGCAATTAGCTAATTACTGATGACTTTAAAGAGAGCAGTTTCTGTTGGATAGTAATATCAAAAGGCAGATTGCGTGAATGGGAGGTGAGGAAGTGGAATCAATTAGTATAGAAAGATTTTCCTAATAGTTTGACAGCACATAAGACAATAATGAGGGATGATAAAGTCAAAGATTTTCTAAGGATGAAGGACACATGCCTAAACTTATAAGCTGTGGGAAAGGAGCCAACGATTAAAAAGATATTGAAGATAATAATGAGAAAAGGTATAACTGAAGGGTCAAGATCCTGACAGAAATGAGAACAGATGATATTGGGAATATAATCAAAAAGAAAAAGCATTCTCTTTTTCTAAAACTGAAGCAAAGGAAGAGAGAGAGAAGGATAATGGTCTAGAATGTTCTAGCTTTGAGGTCAAGAAGTAGGAAAAATAATGAATTCATAAAGGATGATCTCAACTTTTGTGGTAAAATATGAGTCATGGTCTTTAACTGCGTGGGAGAGAGCATGGAATGGTGTAGATGGCTTCAGAGAGAAGTGGAATTTGGAGTAGATGCAGCAGAAAGTATGATAAGGTGTCAATCAGGGAGGAATAAAGCATTGCAAGGAAGTTGTAAGAGCCCAATTGAGGTTTAATGTTAAAAATTTATGGTGAATCTGGTCAGCACCATTATATGACTTCCTCCAATATCATTAAGCAGCTCAAAATAGTAATACAGAATAATATTACAGAAGGGAGATGGCAAATGGGATCCATGTATGGGATTTGGAAAAGGAATGAACAGGCATAGGACATGGGAAAAATTGAATCAAGTATATAAGACAATGATTTCTAAGAAAACAAAGAATTGGAGTGGTGGACTAGAAAGGGGGAAATCAAAGAGGATTGGAGATAAAGAATAACTTTAGGATGAGGTATAAGAACAGATAGAGTCACAAGAGGTTGTGTTCAAATGGAAGAATTTCATAGTTCTAAATTCTGGAAGTGGAACGCTTATGGATAATAGAAGGGTATGAAGCAAAAGAGGGCAGAGAAAAGAGTGTTTGCTGGATTTGGAACCAGAGTAAATGGGTTCAGATTCCAATTTTGCTATTTGGGTGACCTTGGGCAAGCTGCTTATCCCCTCTGGACCCCAGTTCCTCAAATGTCCAATCAAGTGGTTGAACTAAACAGCCCTAGAACTCTAGGGTTCCTCACAGTTTCAAATCTAGGATTCTATGACTGTCCTTTTATGTATCTGAGGTAGAACAATAGGCGAAGAAGAAGTCCTGCCAAATTCCTTTTACAACACAGACATGATGCTGATACCTAAACCAGGAAGAGCCAAAACACAGGAACAAAATTATAGACCAATTTCCCTAATGAATATTGATGCAAAAATTTTAAATATAACACTAGCAAGGAAATTACAACAATATATCAAAAGGATTATACACTATGATCAGGTGGGATTCATACCAGGAATGCAGTGCTGATTCAATATTAGGAAAACTATCAACATAATTGATCATATCAATAACAAAACCAACAGAAATCATGTGATTATCTCAATAAATACAGAAAAAAACCTTTGACAAAATACAATGCTCATTCCTCTTAAAAACACTAGAGATCAAAGTAATAAATCGAGTTCACCTTGCAATGCTAAGCTATATTTATCTAAAACAATCAGCAATCATTATCTGTAATAGGGATAAGCTTTTCCAATACAATCAGGAGAGAAGCAAGAATGCCCATTATCACCTCAATTATTCAATATTGTACTGGAAATGCTAGCTATAGCAATAAGAGAAGAAGAAGAAATTGAAGGAATTAAAATAGGCAGTGGGGGAAAAAACTATCACTCTTTGCAGATATGATGTTATACTTAGAGAATCTAGAGAACCAGCTAAACAACCAGGGAAAATAGTTAACAACTTAAGCAAAGTTGCCAGGTACAAAATAAACCCACATGAATCATGAGGATTTTTATATACTACCATCAAAGTCCAGCAGCAAGAGATAGGAAGAGAAAGTCCATTTAAAATAACTGTTGACAATATAAAATACTTGAAAGTCTATCTGCCAAGATAAACCCAGGAACTATATGAATACAAATACAAAACACTTTTCACACAAATAAAGTAAGATTTAAACAACTGGAAAAATGTTAATTGCTCATGGGTAGGCCAAGTCAATATAATAAAAATGGCAATTCTACATAAATTAGTCTATTTATTCAGTCCCATACCAATCACACTAACAAAAAATGATTTTATAGAGCTAGAAAAAAATAATAAAATTCATCTACAAAAGCAAAAGGTCAAGAATATCAAGAGAATTGATGAGGAAAAAATGTGAAGGAAGGTAGTCTAGCCATATTAGAACCCAAACTGTATCATAAGGCAGTAATCATCAAAACAATCTGGTACTGGCTAAGAAACAGAGTGGTGGATCAGTGGAATAGGTTAAGCATGATACATTATATATAAGTATAATACGTTATAGTAAATGACTATAATAATCTAGTATATTATAAACTCAAAGAGCCAAGATTTTGGAATAAAAACTCATTACTTGACAAAAGCCACTGAGAAAACTGGAAACAACATGGAAGAAACTAGGTATAAACCAATATCTCACACATTATACCACGATAAAGACAAAATGAATGCATGATTTACATATAAAGGGTGATACCATAAGGAAATTAGGAGACCATGGAATAGCTCACCTGTCAGATAGAGAAGAATTTAGGACCAGACAAGAGATAGAGAACATTACACAATGTAAAATAGATCATTTTAATTGTATAAAATTTAAAAATTCTTTCAATAATTTGATTATATAAAATTAAAATGTGTTTGCACAAACAAAACCAATGCAAACAAAATTAGAAGGAAAGCAAAAAACTGGGGGGGGGGAATTTACAGCAAGTATTTCTGATAAAGGCCTCATTTCTCGGTTACACAAATAACTGAGTCAAATTTATCAGAATACAAGTCATTCCCCAATTAATAAGTGGTCAAAGAATATGAACAAGCAGTTTTCAGACAAAGAAATCAAATCTATCTATAGTCGTATGAAAAAATGTTCTCAGTCACTATTGACTAGAGAAATACAAATTAGAACAACTCTGAAGTATCACCTCATACCTATCAGATTGGCTAATATAACAAAAAAGGAAAATGACAAATGTTGGAGGGGATGTGGAAAAAGTGAGACACTAATGCACTGTTGGTGGAGTGCAATTTGGAATTATACCCAAAGGGCTATACAACCATCCATCCTCTTTGATCCAGCAATACCACTGCTAGGTCTATATCCCAAAGAGATCAACAAAAAGGGAGGGGGGAGGACCTATTTGTACAAAAATATTTATAGCAGTATTTTTGTGGTAGCTAATAGAAATCAAGGAAAGACTATAAACTATGGACCTCTTCTCAGAATAATGTTTTTAAATACATACCGTAAAATATATAAGATGACCAAGTAAACCATTTACATTGAAATATGGCATGTGTGTATATATTTATATGTGTGTATGTATTATATATGTTGTCTGTGTATATACATGTAAATGTATACATAACCATATATATACATATAAAACTGTTTATACAGTTTAATGCATAACTATGCATGTGTATATATACACACACATAAAATAGTTATATATGCATGTAAAACTATGTTTATATATAGTTTGTAATAAATACATATATAATTTAATATATGTATATATAACCATATTCAATACAATTTGTTTCCTTGGTCATCCTGTGTGTTTTATTTTATACATCTATATACAAGTCTCTGAGGAGTCCAAAGACTTCACCAGACTGCAAAGAATCTATGACAAAAAAAAGTGCTTAAGATCCCCAGCTACTGTGAGATCTTGGGGACCTGAAAGTTGATGTATTAGGAAGGCGAATCAAAGCCAAGTCATCATCCAGGCCTTCCCTTCAAAGTGCTTTTGCTCTTCCTCCTCCTTTTCCAAGCACACTTTCCTCCTTCCTTCCCTCCTGTCCTCCCACTATAAGCTTGCCAAGAAAAATAAGCTTCTGTTAGCAGCAAGACATTTAGAACAACAGGTTTTTCGAGAGATATTTTTTCCCCATCAGCGCTCCAGTATCTGTACAGATTGCAATTTCCAGCTGATGGTTCTCTGCCAAAGTTCTTTGGGGTCTTTACAGCTGTGAAATACAATCTTTCAAAGAAGACACATTCCCCTCCTTGTTCCCACTTTGATCCCAGCATCTCTGTGTCCCTGACAACATAATTCATCGTAACAATAATGAAATAGCAAGAATATTTATAGGCGTTTATACTGCACTCTTCACCTGAGGGTCCCTGGGTACTTTCAAACAGAGCTGAAGTGCTTCCAAATTGTGTCCCTCTCCAACTCTGATGCAGAAGCTGAAAGAGATCCAGTCTGCTCTATGTCATTCTCCATAAGCCATATCATAGACTTCCCATACATGGAAGTCATGAAACATGGCTTCCATTCTTCCAGTTTTCCTCCCCTGTTAAAACTAGCCCCCTCAATGGGAAGACAAACTTTAGCTAAAGCCAGGATGACACAGGATTTTTGAGATCTTTTTCAGGTCATTATTCAATAAGCACTATCTTTTTATATATTTTATGAGATATATTAAAACTTCCATTAATTGTGATACTTAAATATTATATCATCCTGCTACCAAAGGCAGCTAGAGCCTAGAATCAAGAAGGTCTGACTTCATATCCTGCCTCAGACACTTATTAGCTGTGTGACTCTGAGCAAGTCACTTAACCTTTATCTGCCTCAGTTTCCTCAACTGTAACATGAGGAAAATATAGTACCAACCTTGCAGGGTTGTTGTAAGAATCAAATATTTGAAAAGTGCTTAACATAGTGCCCGGCACAAAGTGAATGCTATATAAATGCTCACTCCTTTCCCTTTTCCCCCATTCTTGTTATTTCATGTATTCATATTAACATTTTCCCCCTCATACATTATTAAAAATCTTTGTACAAAATATTACTCCACTTTTCCTTTTTAACAGAAGCAGGGGACAAAACAGAATTTTTATATGAAGGGTCAGTGTTTTGTAATATCTCTCAAACACCCCTGAATTTCCATTCTCATTTGTATCCTTAATCCTGAAGATGCATTAGTTCATTCTTTCATTCATTCCTTCAACAAGTGCTCTTAACTGTCAATTCTGCATGTAAGGAAAGGCAGTATTGTATAATGAATATACAGCCTCCCTTGGAGTTTGAAGGACCTGGTTCAAATCCTGCCTCACACATTTATCTGTATGACCCCAGAAAAGTCATTTAATTTTTCAGTGTTGCAGCAACTCTCTAAGATTATATAAGTTAGAGAAAATTTGCATGAGTTTCAGGGTTTTAAGAATAGAAGTAATCCTGAGCAGTTCATCCACAGTGACAGGTTTACTGGGGGGTTGGGAGGAAAGGAATCTTTCATGATTGGAAAAGAGTAGGGGTTTCAAACTGTGACTGTGCTGCAGTCACATGGGGCCTGCCTTACATATATGTATGGTCACTATTCATTCGTTGTTATTATTTTCCCTCCTGAGAGAATGCCCGAGTGTGTGGGACCATCCATTGTCCTCTGTTACAGGGATGTAACAACACGCTGTTTATGACCTTCTATGACAGGGGCATGCCTGTTTTCAAATTCTTCTTTGATAGGAAGATATCTACTGACAATGTCCTTCTGAAACAAATGTAAAGTAAATGAAATTCTTTGACATGGAAAGTCATGCTTTTAAGATTAAAAAAAAAAAGTTTAAAATGGAACCGACCAACCCAAAAGCAAATGTTGAACTCTTATAGTTAAATAATCTTTCAGGAGGGAATTGTGTGAAGATGTTGGAAAATTTCCTGGCTCTCCTAAATCCCCCTGACTTAAAATAATGCCTCAAAGTTAATTTTAGAGTGGCAGAAATAAGAAAAAGTCCAAATAAAGCATTGTCCTGTCTAAACCAATTTGGGAGGACATTAGGAAAGATCTAACCTACTGGTGTGGTAGTCTGGTCAGAGCACAGTACAGATATCACTGTGCCAACAAACAGTAAAGGTCTTTTTTATGGTGCTAGATACAGGGTCCAGGCACATTGACTGGACTTGGCCCTAGGCTGTAACTGAAGGCAAGAAGGGGTAAGTCACATACAGAGAGTGCATTGATAGAGGGACAGGATTCTGCTGTAGTCATTCACTGGAGAGCTGAGTTCCTGGTTTCCGTTCCAGGGCACAGTGAACTGACATGGCTGCTAAGGAACCACAGAAAGCAAGAGCATTTTGAGAGAGACAACATAGGAATTGTTGAGCTACCTGAAAATTATGATCAAAAAGAATCTAGACACTATGCTTCAAGAAACCATTAAGGAAAACTGACCTGAAGTTTTAGGACTGTGGAGTAAAATAGAAATTGAAAAAAATCCACTGATCACCCCCTGAAACAGATTCCCAAATGAAAATTCACAGGAACATTAGAGCTAAGTTACAAAGCTCCCAGGTCAAGAAGAAACTATTACAAGAAACCAGAAAGAAACAATTTAAATATGGTGGAGCTACAGTTAGGATAACACAAGATTTAACAGCTTCTATATTAAAAGACTGAATAATCTGAAACATGATATTCCAAAGAGCAAAGGAGCTGGGTTTGTAACCAAGAACAACATGTCCATCAAAAGTGAGCATAATCCTGCAAAGGAAAATAGATATTTAATGTATTAAAGGACTTTTAGGTACTCTTGAGGAAAAGACTAGAGCTGAACAGAAAATTTTACTTACAAGAATCAAGAGAATCATAAGAAAGTAAACATGAAAGACTTATTACAAGAGTTTTAAGAAGGTTAAACTGTTTACTTATTATATAGGAAAATGATATTTGTAATTCTTAGAAATATTATTACTAAAGTAGTTTGAAAGAGTATGCAAAAATAAAAGACTTGGGGTTGAGGTGATTATGATGGAATGATTCTAAGACATAAAAGTGGGTAAAGAGAAGTGTAATGGAGCAAATTATGTAAAAATTATATAAAAGAATGGAAGAACTGTTTCAGTGGAGGGGAGGGTGAGGTAGAGGGCAGGTAGTGTAGGAACCTTATTCTCATCAAAACTGTGTTAGTAGGGCATGAGGGCAACTGGGTGGCACAATGGATAAAGTACTGGACTAGAAATCAGGCAGATTCATTTTCATGAGTTCAAGTCCAACTTCAGACACTTTGTAACTTTGTGACCCTGGCCACACCACTTAATCCGGCTTGCTTCAGTCCTTTATCTGTAAAATGAAGCAGAAAGGAAATGTCAAACTACTCCAATATCTTTGCCAAAAAAATCCCAAAATTGGGTTGCAGAGAGTCAGACATGACTGAAAATGCGTCAAGAAAAGCAAAAAGAATACAAACATCTCCTTAACTTACAGAGAAATAGGAGGACAAAGGGATTGGATTAAAGAGAGACTTTTAGAAGGGTGTGTGGATTAGAGAGGTAGTAGTCAGAAGTAAATTAGGCTTCTAAGGAGAGGTAGAATAAAAGAAGAAAAAAAAAGAAGCAGGGAGGAAAATGGGATGAAGGGAAATAGGCAACCAGTAATTATAACTCTGAATGTGAATGGTATAAATTTACCCATACAATGAAAATGGATAGCAGAATGGATCAAAAGTCAGAACCTGTAATATGTTGTTTACGAGAAATACATTTTGAAAAAAAACATACACACACAAAGTAAAAATAAAGGACTGGAGTAAAATTTAACATGCTTCAATTGATGTAAAAAAAAGCAGGGCTAGCAATCATGATCTTGGATAAAGTTAAAGCTAAAATAGATTCAATTTAAAAAGATAAGCAAGGGAACTACATTATGTTAAAAAAAGGCAACATAGATAAATATCAATGATACACATATATGCACCAAATGCTATAGCATTCAAATTTTTAAAGGAAAAGGTAAATAAATTACAACCTTCTCTCAGAACTAGTTAAATTTAATCAAAAAAATAAGAAACAAGTCAAAGAAATGAATAGAATCTTAAATAAGCTAGATATGATAGATATCTGGGGAGAAATGAATAGGAATGGAAACAAATTTACCTTTTTGTAAGTGATGTATGTCACCTTCACAAAAATTGACCATATACTAAGGCACAAAAACCTTTATAGTTAAAAGCAGAAAAGCAGAAATATTAAATATGTCCTCTTCAGAACATAATGGCAATAAAAATTACATTTAAGAAAAGATCATGGAAACACAGATTTAAAATTGATTGGAGGTTAAATAACCTAATCTTAGAGAATGAGTGGGTTAAAGAATAATTCAGAAAAACAATAAATAATTTTATTAAAGAGAATGACAATAATGAGACAACATACCAAAACGTATGGGATACAGCAAAATCAGTAATCAGAGGAAAATTCATATTTCTAAATGTTTATATCAATAAAGTAAAGAAAGAACAGACTAATAAATTTGATATGCTATTTTTAAAAATTAGAAAAACAACAAATTTTAAATCCTCAATTAAACACCAAATTGGAAATCTTGAAAATTAAAGATGAGATTGACAAAACTGAATGTAAGGAAAAAATTTCATTAATAAATAAAACAAGGAGTTGGTTTTATGAAAAAAAAACAATGAAGTAAATTATTGATTAATATGATTTTTTAAAAGAGAAGAAAATGAAATCACCATTATCAAAAATGAAATTGACAAATACAGCACTAATGAAAGTGAAACTTAAGGAATTATTAGGACTTATTCTGACCAATTATATGCTAACAAATTTAACAATTTAAGTAAAATGGAAGAACATTTAAAAATATAAAAAACATAGACTGCCTAGATTAACAGAAGAGGAAATCAATCCCTAAATATTTTAGAAAAGGAAATTGAAGAGAGCAGAATGAGTTTCCTAAGAAAAAAATCATCGGATAAGATATATTTTTAAGTGAATTCCACCAAACATTTAATGATCAATTAATTCCAACATTAAATAAATTATTTGGAACAATAGGCAAAGAAGGAGTCCTACCAAATTCCTTTTGTGAAATAAATTTGGTACTTATATTTAAACTAGGAGAGCAAAAACAGAGAAAGGAAATTATAGAAAAATTTTACTAAAGAATATTGATGTAAAAATCCTAAATAAAATACAAGCTAGGAGACTACAACAATATATCATAAAGATTATACATTATGACCAAGTGGAATTTACGCTAGGAATTCAGGACTGGCTCAATATAAGGAAAACCTTAACATAATTGACTATATCAATAACAAAAGTAACAAAAATCATATGATTATATTGATACAAAAAAACCTTTTTGACAAAATACAACACTGATTCATAGTTTTAAAAAAATACTTTAAAGCATAGATATAAATGGTTTTTTTCTTCAAATAATAATTATTCAAATAATAATAATCTACCTAAAACCATCAGCAAGCATTATCTATATTGGAAAGCTAGAAGCCTACACAATACGGAGTAATTATCACCAATTATTACTACCAATTATTATCACCAATATTGTACTAGAAATGCTGTCAAGAGCAATAAAAGAAGAAAAAGAAATTGAAGGAATCAGAATGGGCAATGAGTTAATAAAATTCTCATTTTTCACAGACAATAGGATGATATACTTGGAAAATCCTAAAGATCCAACTAAAAAACTAGTTGAAACAATAATTTTAACAAAATAGCAGGATATAAAATAAACTCACATAAATTATCAGCATTTCCACATATCTCCAACAAAGCCCTGCAAGAGGAGACAGTAAGAGATAGCTCAAGGAAGATCCAAGCACTATATGAACATAATTGTAAAACAGTTTTCATAGAAGTCAGATTTAAATAGAGAAATATTCGTGAAGTGGGCTGAGCCAATATAATAAAAATGACTTTTATGTATAAATTGATCAACTTATTTAGTGTCATCTCAATTAAATTACCGAAAAAAATTATTTTGAGCTTGAAAAAATAATAAAGAACAAAATGCCAAGAATATTAAAAGAAAATGAATGTAAATGTAATGTGAATGTTAAAAATGTAGAGGAAGAAGCTCCAGCAGTAGCAGATCTTAAACTGTATTATAAGGTGGTAATTATCAAAACTATCTGATACTAGCTAAGAAATAGAATGGTAAATCAGTGCAACAGATTAGATAGTATAGATAAATAATAGTAGCAAATGACTATAGTAACTATACTATGTGTTTGATTTATGTAAAGATTTAAGCTTCTGAGATAAGGATTCACTATTTGGTAAAAATAATAATAATAATAATTGTTGGGAAAACTGGAAAGCAATCTGACAGAAAGTAGGTATAGACTAATATCTTACACAACTTATATAGATGTGTATGTTTGTCCTTTGTTGCCAAAGAAGACCATGCCATCAGAGAAATAATGACATGACTTGCACTTGACTTTGTTTTGAGTGAGGGAGGGCTGTGCAGGTCACCAGCCTCACTTCTCCTCCAGAGCCATCTGAATCCGGATGACTGGAGATGACCCAGGATGAGGCAATTGGGGTTGATTGAGGCCCAAGGTCACACAGCTAGTGAGTATTAAGTGTCTGAGGTGATATTTGAACTCAGGCCCTCCTGACTCCTACATTGGTGCTTTATCCACTTCATCACTTAGCTGCCCCACTTACATAGATAAGGTCAAACAGATAGACCTTAGACATAAAGGGAGATATCATAAGTAAACTGGAAGAAGATAGAACATATTATCTATCAGATTTGTGAATAGAAGAATTTATGAATAAACAAAAGATAAAGAACTTTGTAAGATTTAAAATGGATAAATTTGTTTGCATTAAATTAAAAATATTGTGTACAAATAAAATCAATATAGCCAATATTAGAAGGAAAGCAGAAAATTAGGGAGAATTTTTTATAGATAGATATAAAGACCTCATATCTCAAATATATGGAGAACTTGTCAGATTTATAAGAATATGAGTCATTTCTTAACTGTTAAAATGGTTAAAGGATGGGCAGTTTTTGGAAGAAGAAATCAAAGCTATGTATAGTCATATGAAAAAATGCTCTAAATCCTTATTGATTAGAAAAATGCAAATTAATACAATTTTGAAATACCACCTCATGCCTTATAATTTCCTTTCTCAGTCTACAATGGCAGTCGAAGTACTATGTCTTGTTTTTATTAATGTTACTATTATGATGTGATTTTGGTTATTAAAAGGAAAATATGGCAGTCTCATGCATAGGTGTCTTCAGGTTTTCAGTATTTTCTGTCTGTGCTTTCCTACCATCTCACACCTATCAGATTGGCTAGAATGATAAAAGAGGAAAATGACAAATGTTGGAGGGGATGTGGAAAATTGGGACACTAATCCACTATTGGTAGAACTGTGAACTGAATCAGCCATATTGGAGAGCAATCTGAAACTATGCCTAGAGTCATAGAACTGCATATACCCTTTGACCCAGCAACATCACTATCAGGTATTTTCCAAGATGATCAGGGAAAAAAGAAAAGAACCTATATGTTCTAAAATATTTACAGTAGCTCTCTTTGCGACGGCAAAGAACTAGAAATTAAGGGGATGCCCATCAATTAGGGAATGACTGAATAAGTTCTTTTTATAATTATGGTGAACTATTACTGTGCTGTAAGAAATGGTAGATTTTAGAAAAAACATGGAAAGACTTGCATGAAATAAGCGAGTGAAATAAGCAGAACCAAAACAACATTGTATACACTAAGCAATATTGTTCAAAGAGTGTGAGTGACTAAGCTATTCTGAGTAATATGAATATTCAAATCAACTACAAAGGCCATATGAAAATAAATGCTATCCACCTCCAGAAAAAGAATCAAAATAAGGAACATGTATTGCAGGCTTTCATAGACAGATAAATAGATAGATAGGCAGATAGAGATATAGATATAGTATATATAATATGCAAGTATCTATGTCAAATGTTGACCTTCTCTAGTTTGGAGTTGGGAGGAAGGGAGACAGCTTGGAATTCAAAAGATAACCCCCCAAAAAATTAAATAAAAATGTAATCTTTTAATACAAGTATACTTGGAAATGATGAGTCTCTGAGGAGAGTGAATTAAAAACTGGATGTGATACAGAGATCTGTGATTCTAACCTTTTTCTTTTTTACAAGGGAGGAACTGAGGCACAACGAACTCAGAAATAAGAATCTGAGGGGGAGAAATGAACTCCAAGGCTTATAGATCATAAGTTCATAGATTTAGAGCTGGAAGAGACCTCAGACTCCATTAAGTTCAATCCCCCTTCATTTTATAGATGAAGTAACTGAGTCCCAGAGAGGTTAAGGGACTTGCCTGGGGTCACACAGCTAACAAGGATCTGAAAGAGATTTAAACCCCAATCTTTCTGATTCAAAATTGAATGTCTTAGCTGCTATATTATGCTTCCTCTCAGATGCCCTGACTCCAGATTTAATGCCCTTTCCATCTCACTCCTGCCTCTTTTACTTGGAACGTGTGACTCAGTATGACTTCAAAAACATCTCAACTCTAGCCTTTATCACCACAGTAGCCTGGGTGTATCATGACTAAATTTTTAACATCCCATCTTTTTAATCTTGCATGACTTTCTCTGGCAAAGTCACTACAAAAAGAACAGCTACTTAATAAACATTTGAGGCTGGGGACTCACTACTTGCAATAGTGCTGTCCATTAAGTATAGGTTATGGAGAATAAAATGTTTTATGGAGACTAGTATATCTCTGGTGCTGCCTCATTAAATATGCGGTTGTTTTTATCATCCCGTCAGCATGAAAAACAAATAAAACAGCTTCTCAGCTATCAGGATACAGCTCTGGTCCTCAAATCTGCTTAGAGTTTTCCTCTGTTAGATATAGAGCCTGGGGCTAGGTTTACAACATGCAACTGTATGATCAGTCCCCTGCCCCCACCCCTTACTCAAAAGCCTGAGAAACAAATGAAGAGAAATATGATGTTATTTAATAAAAGCAGAGCAACAAATAATAGCCTATGCTACAGCCTCTGCACATGGAGTACACATCCTCAGCCTGCCTCTCTCCACCTCCATAAAGGATAGGGCAATATCCTCAAGCAGTCATCTTCATTCTAGACAGGGGTGAAGTGGGATGATGGGAAGTCTGCAAATGAAATCTTTGAAGAGAATAAATTATATTCCCAACTGCCTAGGGAGACAGGGTTCAATAGCTAGAGCTTCTGAGTGGAGCCACCTATTTTTCTTCTAGGAAATTGGAATCAGTATCCATTTGGATCCAGAAAAGGTTACCATTTTTTTCTAGATCTAGCAAATTCATGGGAAATATGGAGCTTTGACAGAGGAATGGGGAAGTGATCTGACTCAGACTGGATAAGTGCCACCCACTAACCTTGCCACCTTGGTTGTTGAGTAAACTCAGTCAACCAGAAAGAAGGAGAACTGGGGAATTAAAGATCATTCAAGGACTTCAGAAAAACCTGGAAAGATTTATATGAACTGATGCTGAGGGAAATTAGCAGAACCAAGAGCCTCAGTGTGTGAGTACTGTTTCTGATAGAATTAGCCCTTCACAACAACGCAAAGACCTAGAACATTTCCTAAGGACTCATTATGCAAAATACCATCCACATCTAGGAAAGAATTATAGAGGCAGAATGCTGAACGAAGCAGACTATGTTCTCTTTTGTTATGTTTTGTTTCAGCTTGGTTTTTCTCATGGTTTCTCCCATTCATTTTAATTCTTCTATGTAACATGACTAATGTGAAAATCTGTTTAATAAGAATGTATGTATAGAACTCATATAAAATTGGACACCATTGTGGAGAGGGAGAGAGAGAAAATTTAAAACTAATGGAAGGGATTGTTGAAAACTAAAAACAAATAAATTAATTATTAAAAAAAAAAAAAGGTCATTCATACTCTGAGGACCAGGAAGAACTTTCTTCTAACACTTCTATGCAGCAAGTTGAAATACCATAATCTTCAGAGTGACCATAGAATTTGTCCTGATTCTGATCCTTCGTGTTGAACTGGATCAGGGAAGCCACTAACAGTGCCATTGGATGGTTAAAAGCAAATTCTTTCAGCTTGGTATTTAATTCCTTTGCCATCTCCATTAATGGCTCCTCTCCTCTTTGGCGCTCAAAGCGTCCAAGCATATCTCACTCTCTCCTAGCTTTCCCATCCAGTCCTCCAACTTCAATTATCACTTCTTTGTAGATGCTTCATAAATCTCTATCTGCAATACTGACCTCCTCTCTAAGCCTCATTCTTCAATATCTAACTTCTAAATATTTTCTCATATATATCCCCACTGACATGTCAATTTCAACATATCCAAAAGTGAACTCATAATCTTCCCTCAAAACACTGCCTTCCCTCCCAGTCTCTTTGTTTCTTTTGAGTTGCCCAGGTTCAATATCTTGAAATTTTCTAGTACTCTTTCCTCCTCTCTCTTGCCCCACTTACAATTCTGGTCAATTCTACCTAAAAAAACCTATCTTTTCTGACACAGATGCTCCCCAGCTCAGACCCATATCACCTGCAGACTGGCTTACTGTCATAACTGGTCCCCCTACCCTTAGTTTTTTCCCAGCTCTCATTTATCTTTTACTCCATTGCCGAACTAATCTTTCTGACTCACATTTTGGTCATATCATGCTCAAGTGTAAAGACGTTTAATGACTTTTCTTTCTTTACAAAATAAAATACAGACTTCTTATCATAACATTCAAAGTCTCCTGCATCCAGCCCCAACCCATCTTTCCTACCTTATTTCATACTACTCCTTTTCACACTCTTTATTCTAGCTCAACTGAATTCTTAGCCATTGTCCAATCTCATCTTGTGCTTTTCTATATTTGCACAGTTATCTCTCCCTAGAATGGATTTTCTCCATACCTTCACCTGCTAAAATCTTTTTCCTCCTTCAAGAGCCAACTTGGTTGTCTCCTTGTTCTACATGAATTCTTCCCTGATCTCTCCAGCTAGAAATATCCCTCCTTTTTTACCTCTCATCACTTTCTATTTGACCTCCAAGACACTTTATCTCATTCTAATGTACGTTACTAGTCATTTGAACATCTTACCTACCTATTCTATTGTAAGCTAGGGACTATATTCTACTGTAAGGCTAGAATTATATTGTTTTTCATCTTTCTATCATTAGGATTTAGCACAATGCCACTCACAAAGTAAGAATTTAATAAATATTTGCCAAATGGGTGTGGAATATGGCATATATAATCCAACTCATTGATGTCTCTGTTTTGCTGAGCGATTTTTTTCTTTTTTATTCTTTGTCATAAGGAGTGCCTTACTGGATAAGGAAAGAAGAAGTAGGTATTTGGAAAATGTATAAAAACAAGATATGTTTTTAAACAAGAAAAAATAATAATTTAATTTCTAAGATAAATTGGGGTGGGCAAGATGGCAGAGTAGAAGGATGGATGCTACTCCCCACTGTAACCCATGAAATATCTATTAAAAATGACTCTAAACAAATTCTAGAGTAGCAGAAGCCACAAAACAACAGAGTGAAAGATTTTCAGCCCAAGACAGCCTGAAAGGATGACAGGAAAGGTCCAACGCACCAGGCTCAAAGCAGAGCGAAGCCCAGCCTTGACTGCTTGATGACCCTGACAGGATCAGAGCAGGCTTCAGGGTGTCAGCAGCAGCAGTTGTGGTTCCCATATTGCTCAACCCACAAACACCAAAGATAGCTTCAAAGGTCCATGAGAAAGCTCTTTCATCTGGGTGAGAGGAGGGTGTGGGTCTGGCTCAAGCCCTGGCCCCAGGGCAGTGGCAGCAGCATCCATTTTGGGAGCCCTCAGCCTAAAGACCCTGGGGAAATTCAGCAGCTGCTCTGGGTCTGAATCCTGAGTGGTGGTCCTGGGGTGAGGAGGAGCACTGGCATGGTGGAGCTAGGGGTGGAACTGATGGCTCAGGAGAGGAAATTCTATTCACAGATCCTGGGTGAAAAAGCATGTGGTTGCTCCTAGAACAGAGCGCAGGTCAGGAGAGGAGCAAACTCCTCTCCCTTGATTGTGCTGCCTTGGAGGACTTACAGATCCCTAGAGTATACCCCCTACTTGACAAAGGACTCAAAAGTCCTTTGGGAAAATGCCCCAAAAAGGGGAAAAAATAAGACTATAGAAGGCTACTTTCTTGGTGAACAGGTATTTTCTTCCATCCTCTCAGGTGAAGAAGAACAAAGCATATCCTCAGAGGAAGACATGAAAATCAAAGCTTCAGCATCCAAAACCTCCAAAAAATAATGCAATGGTCTCAGGGGGTGAAAGAGTAATATATTGAGAGGAGAAAGAAAGAAATAGAATGTGGCAAATTATTTCTCATAAAAGAGGCAAGAAAAAACTTTTTCAACAGAGCGGGTAAGAGGGGAGGTGAGAGGGGGAAAGGGTAGCTTATTCTCATTGTCTTTGGCTTAAGGAGGGAGTAACATGCACACTCAATTTGGTATGAAAATCTATCTTACACTACAGAAAGGTAGGGGAGAAAGGGATAAGTGGAGTGGGGGGGAAGATAGAAAGGAGGACAAATGAGAGGAGAGAGTAATTAGAAGTAAACACTTTTGGGGAGGAACAAAGTCAAAAGAGAGAATAAAATAAATGGGGGACAAAAAAGAATGGAGGAAAATATAGTTGGTCTTTTACAACATATTGTGGAAGTTTTTTCACATAACCTCACATGTATAGCCTATATTGAATTGCTCGACTTCTCAGTGAGGATGGGTAGGGAGGGAGGAAGGGCAAGAGTTGGAACTCAAAATTTTAGGAACAAGTGTTGAGAATTTTTTTTGCATGTAACTGGGAAATAAGAAATATACTTAATGGGGTATAGAAATCTATCTTGTCCTACAAGAAAGGAGAAAAGATGGGGATAACAGAAGGGAGGGGTGAGATAGAAGGGAGGGCAGATTGGGGAAAGGGCAATCAGAATGCATGGTGTCTTGGGGTGTGGGAGGGGAGAGATAGGGAGAAAATTTGGAACTCAAAATCTTGCAGAAATGAATGTTGAAGACTAAAAATAAATAAATTTAAAAATATAAATAAAATAAATTTAAGATTGATATGTCAATAGATTGCAAGACTCTGGAGGGTAAGTATAGTTTCATTGTTGTCTTCATATACTCAGTGCCTAATACACAGTAGGTGCCTAATAAATCTTGGTTAGTGGTTTATTGAATTCATAAGTGTTTCAAGGACATCAAATAAAGTCCCAATGAGTCATATGTGGCCTTAGCATTATGTGCTGGCCATCTTTATGCTTCAATAACAGATAGACTATTCATAGGGAAATAGCATGGCTTCTCTCCTTCTGACTATTAATAATCAGCATTTTGTAAAAAAGGCAAAAGGAGCTTTCCAAGTTAAAGTTTCCAGTGGCTTCCATGGTAAGATAAATAGATCCAAAGCAGCTCACTGTCTTGACTAATGACAAAGTATTTCAAAATGTGAAAATTATTTCTTTTCTTCAAAAATGCAAATGTGTGATTAAAGATGTCACATTTCAAATATATAAGCTGGAGAACTATAGGCAATCATCTCAAATCAATCATCTCTAGGTATTTAGGAACTATCAGAAGAAAGAAAAGCTAAAAACATTTTTAAAACACAGTGCAGGAAAGATTTACAGTAGCTCATAAAAAAATCTAAATTACTACATTTATTCAGTTCGTGGAAACTGATTATTGTTTTGGAGTTATTTACCCAAAAGTGTCAGAGCTCTAAGAAGATGTTTCTTTAAAAATGTAGCTAAAATATAGAGTTTATCCATACTTGTGAGGAATATGCAGCTGTCATAGCTAACAGAAAGAACCTCAATCAGCAGACTAGTAACCTAGGAAAATTACAAATATCTACAAACATAAGTGTGCGACCACAGGTAACAAGGACCGAGCACCAATTGCATGCATACTGTCCCTAGTAGGAGCCCAGCCAGATCAAGAGAACTAGGGCCAGGCTGGGAATTCCAGGACATAACATTTAATAAGGTTGTTCCCTCAAATTTAGACAGTTTAGCAGGGAGCAAGTTCTTCTGTAATTGTTTTCGACCTGAAGTAGAATGAAGTGGTCTTGTTCCTGTTCCAGGTAAACTGAGTGGGCATCCAGTTCCTCACAGCTAGGCATCTTCTAATGACCATCTCAGTAGGAAAGCCAAAAGGTGAATCAATCATGAAACCCCAATGGCCCTTCTCATGTTCTGAGAAGAGGGCATACTTAGTCATCAGATGTTCCTTTGTTAATACCCAATAACTCATCAAATCAGAATGAAGTGCCTTTTCACAACCCCAGACATCCAAAGTGTTAACAGAGAGGAGGAAATTGGATTGTTGTGTTTAGTATGTTGTTTTCTCTTGAGAGGATAAAGCAGGGAAATGTGATGTAAAATCAGATGCTTGAATTCTAGGAAAAGTCTAAACTTGCATCTTACAAAAAGATATTGACAACAACATCTTTAAGAAGAGATAGACCATCAACAAAGCAATGGGAAAATATAACATTTTGAAATGGAAAGTCATCTCTACAGGCACAGACATGTCATTTTCAAAGCTTATTGTGATTCTAATATTTTACTTCCAAATGAACTAAAATTTGCCTGAACAGTAAACTATTATAATGGCTCTGGTGATATATGAAGGTCAAAACAGAAACCTGCTCATGGGTTATCCAGGGGCATGAAAATTTTCCAGTCTTGCCAAGGAAACAGTCCCCCTTCCTTCATTACTTGTTAATGATACCATCAAAATTTGTTAGATTCTCAAAAAAATTTGAGGAAGAGAGCAAAGCTCACTTTGAAGGAAGTCCCTGGATGATGGGCCTTCAAAGAAATACCCACTACAATGTTGAGTACTTGCTCCAATGGGAACAAGTGTGTTATTCCAGCTTTAAAGGAAGAGGAAGCAGAAAGGGCATCCTTGGAGAGAATAAGCCAGTCTACTGAACTTCAGTTCATGGGAAGCTACTAAAATAAATCATCAAACCATCAATTTCAAGAATATCTAAAAGAGGATTTAGAACAGGAATATATAACTTATTTGTGTCATGGACCCCTCTGGCAGTATCATGGACAAACTCCTTCTCAGAATCACATTTTTAAATAACAATAATAATTATTATTAACAATGAAAGAAATGATTATCAATAACCAATGATTTGGGGAGATCCAGAGTTCCCCTTTTTTCTATAGTCCTCATTTCAAAGTTCAGTCTCTGGAAGGAAAGGACTGAGAGTGAGATTGAATTAACTCCCACCCAACCTTAAAGGAATTTAATCTAAGGTGGGGAGGTCCACTGTGTTATACTCAAGTTTGGGTTGGGATAAATTCTTTGATTAGATTGCCCAAAACAGATGGTAGTCTAAGTTCAGAGATAGTTTCTTTGTCCAAGAGTGACATGATGTCACTCTCTCAGCCTCTCATTGGAGCAAGCCCACTTCTCGTAATATTCATTCTTTCATTATTTGTTAACCTATCAGACCTGATCGCCATCCTCAGGAACATCAATTTTTTCAAGAGCATATAAACTATGAGCCCACCACCATAAGAAGTCTTTGACATTCAAGAGTACCACTGACCTCTTTTACTAATAAAATGCTAGTATTAATAATAAAATGATTAATTACCCAGAAATTATGTCTCTCAAATTTTTTAAACATCACAACAACAATAATGATGATGATAGTTAGAATTTATATAGGACCCACTCTGTTTCAGGCACTGTGCCAAGTATTTTACAAATATTATCTCATTTTATCCTCAACAATAGTGAGAGGTGAGTGCCTATTACAATTGAGGAAAGTGAGGCAAAGAGAAATTAAACAGCTTATCCAAGGTCACACAGTTAGTAAGTGTCTGAAGCCAGATGTGAACTCAGTTCTTTCTGATTCCAGGCCCAGAGCTCTAACCATTGTGCTACCTAGCAGCCCCTAATTGAAGGAAATGTGAATTTTCAGTTAGAGGTTAATGAAAATAAAGATAAAATGTTTTTCTTAGCCAAGTTCAGTTTCCCTGAAATCTATCCACACACCTCTAAGGGGTTTATGGATTCCATGTTAAGAAGCCCTGATTTAGAAAAGACAACCAATGTTATTTCATGAAGCACCATGACTGCTGAAGTAATTCAGTGAATTAATATGTTTCAGCTATAGTGACAGACTTAGGAGACAAGGGGTGTTGTAGGCTAGGGTCAACTAATGAGTTAATCCTGTTCTAACAAGGAAAGTTGGATACATTAAGTTCAGAAATAGAATAAAATGAGACTCATAGCCATCTGAGAGTTAACAAAAGTTGATTACTTGGATGTAGTAGGAAAAGGACATTTCAAAAGTAGGGAAGTATGCTCTTTGAGTCAATTGATTCAAGTGAGCAAAGCTTTCCTGTGGCACAGATAATCATGCTGATGGTCTGTGATCCAAAATCCAAAAGAAATATCTAGTTCCTTGTGTCCTGGGTGTTTTAACACTTAAGCAATTTAAAAGCTATGTTAATATCCCAAGTCTTGGTCCTCTGAACCAATTAAATCTAGAGGACAGTTTCATTGCCTCTTGAGGAAAAAAAAAAGAAAAAACAAAAACTAGCCAAACCTTGTAATAGTCTTGGTGTATAGTATGCTGCTGCTGCTGTTTATCTTTTTCTAAGAGAGGACCATGACATCAGGAAGGTGGTGCCATGACATGAAGTGAATTGGATTTAAGTGAGGGAGGGCTGTACAGAGCCACCAGCCTCACTTTCACCTCCAGAGTCATCTGGGTCCAGTGACCAGATATAGATCAGAATAATTGAGATGGCCCAGGATGTAGAGTGATCTTTGGTCTTTTCAAGTTAAGGCCTTAACAGGTCTCAGTTTGACTGAGTCAAAGCCCATTCAGTGATTATGGCTTAATTGTGTTTATCCTTCTTTCTCAAAGAGGACCATGACATCGAGATGATGACATGACTTGCTATTGACTTTGATCTGAGTGAGGGAGGGCTGTGCAAGGTCACCAGCCTCACTTTCTTCTCCTGAGCCATCTAGGTCCAGTGGCTTGATATTCATTAGGATACAATGTGAGACCCTGCCCTTTCAGGCTAAGGTCTTCTCACATTCTCACTTTGAGTGAGATACCTTAATAAGAAATGAAGCAAAGAATGGCCTCTTTAAAAAAATGATCTAAGAGTGGAAGACCCTCAGAATTTCAAGTCAAAAGAGAAACAATTGCTATTTAAATTCATTCTGAGATAATCAGGACCCAAACAATGTCCAAGTAAGGGGTTGGTCTGGGACCTATTATTGGCCAATCAAGAGATTCAGAGTGATTTGAGGTTAAGGCTGGTCTTTTAAAAAAATGTTTCAGAGACGCAACAAGGAGGAAGCAAAAAATCTCAATTTCAGTAAGAATGCTGATTCTATCATAGAGGCTATTTGCTTCAAGTATTGTACTTCAGTATGTCAAGGACTCATAGTTATTGGTTGCATGCCTTTTTTAATGATGCAGAAAACAACCCTTCTTCAAGTTGCTATGGTCAAAGAAATCATCCCTCTGTGACTGTTGTAGAGAGGCAACTCTCCAAACTCAGTTATACCAGTCCTTGAATGACAGTCCATCACTGGACCCATATTTGAAACCTTTCCATTATAGCAGGACCTATCAGAAGTGATATGCTATTGGAACAGCCTTTGAGAACTCTGGTCACCTCCATGACATGATGTGCTATTGAAGGAGAACTTCACTGGAGAATTCTTCAAGACATACTCATTAATAATTTAAGAAAACAGTAGAGAAGTGATGAACTCAAGGAGCAGAAGGAGATATATTTTGGGACATGGCCAAAGCAGAAATTTGTTTTGCTTAACTATAGATATTGTTACATTTTTTTTCAAATGGGAAAGGGGATGGGATGGAGATAAAATAATTTTTTGTTAATTTTTAAATTAAAATTTAAAAACAATAACAATAAATTATAGTCTACAAAAGGACTCTGGAAACACTTCCAAGTAGCTTCACTCATTCACTTCTTCAAGTTCCATTCACTCTTTGTAGTTTCGAAGAATTATGGAATTGTGGGTTTAGAACCAGACAAAACCTTAGAAGCCATTGAACCAGTGCCCTCATTTTGCAATGACGAAAGGGAGGTAACTAGAGGTTAAGTGACTCTCCCAGCATCACATGACTGGTAAGTGTCCAAGGTAGGATTTGATCCCAGGTCTGGTGTACATACTGCCTCTCTTCCAACAAGGGAATGGTTATGTATGTAGACACCTCCACAGGAAACCTACTTAAACAACCCAACCAATTCTATCTGTAGAGGTATGGTCAAAATATCTAGAAAGGGAATGCCTAGGATGCCCAAATGTTCAACCTGCCAGTAGTTGAGTGAGGAGAAATAGGACTTATCAGAGGGAGTGGCCTGAAGTAATATTCCTAAAGGAATCAGTTCTCTTGTCTTAAAGTTTCTCTTTGAATTTAGTTATACAAATGAAGATCATGATTATTAAGGATTCAAATTATGCCAACTTGAATGTGGTGATTCAGAAGTTAGGAACAGAATTCAAAGCAACTGTGACACATTAGAGAAATCCACCATCAACACAGAATGAAGTTCAAGAGAGAAAACTGAAGTTTCAAATATTTGGGACAAAAAGCAAAGCATAGAAAAGACTGACTGTGCATAAGCAGGACAGAAAGAAACGAGCGTGACAAGCTGAATGTGAATAAACCAGGTATTGCTTTTTCAACATGCTATAATATGATCATTTAAAGATCTTGTGTTCTTTTTGTATAAGATCAGTCTAATCCTGGAGCTTCATGATGTTGAGATATAGCAATGGGTATTGCCATATGAGAGCTGAGAATTAGTTCTCCTTTCCTTGACCAGGCACTGATTAATGGTATATAGGGTTTTTTGGGTCACTAATAATTTATATAAGATGGACCAGAGCAAGCAACACAGCAAAATGTTATCTGTGATAAAGAATTAAGAGAATCAGAGTTGTTAGCCTGAAGGGAGAAAATCGTGGCTTTAAAACTGTTTTGTGCATATGAAGGTTTGCTACAAACGGGACAATAGCTAGTTGTTCATTTTCACAGAGCTTAGAGGGGAGTAAAAGAGGAAATGGGAATTGGTTTTATTTTAAAAAGAAAAACATGTGACGAAGCACAAAGAGGGCCAGGTTTTAGCATAAACAGGGTAGTAAGCTGACTCCATGGTGAGATTACAGGTATAGAGAAACATTAACCCCCTAAAAATATCTCAGCTATCAACTCATTGATACATGAAATCCCTTTAAGAAGGAACAGAGACTTTTATTCCACAATTAGAGGGAAGACTTCAAGTAGAAATGCTCCTAGATTAACACTAAATTAGAAGTATACCATACAACATCAGCAATTGGCTCTGAAAAGACGTTTAATGTTAGATGAAACAACATCCAAGGGGGAAAAGCATTACCATCCAATTTGCAGCATTTGAATGGGGTTTTAGGATATTGTGAAGAGCCTTGTCGGTGGTATTAATGTGAACTAGTATTGGTCAAGGTAACATTACACAGATTTGGAGTATGTGCCCTTAAATGACCAGAGTCAATTGGGGAGGGGGGTTGCTTATTAGGGAAAAAGGATGGAAATCCTGAACAATAGAAACAGGGGCCAGAAAGGAGCAAACAAGGAGACTCTGACCTCTATATGGGTAAGGGTTCATTGAGAGGAGAGAAAAGAAAGAGGAAGATGAGCAAGAGAAAGAAGAGAAGTAGGAGGAAGAAGATTAGGGAAAAGAGAAGGGAAGGAGGAGGAGAAGGTGGAGGACAAGAACGAGGAGAAGGAACGGAAGGACAAGGAGAGAGAGAAGAAGGAGGAGATGGAGAAGGAGAGGGAGAGGGAGGAAAGGAAAAGGAGAAGGAGGAGGAGGAGAGGCAGAGAGAGAAGAAGAAAGAGAAGGAGGAGGAGAAGGAAAAAGAGTAGGAGAAGGAGGAGAACAAGAAGAAAACATTGAGATGGCTAAAGACTCTCGGCAAATAGTTCTCCCGGTCTGAAAACCTTCTGCACATTTTAAGTAAACATGCGCAAACTCTGCTGACTCTTTAGTCAAACCCTATCCCAGCAATAAAACATCCTCATGCTGAGCCAGAACATTGTAATAATATTTACCAGCAGCCATGAGTTATATTTCCAGAGAGAAAGAGGGTGAAGCAAAAAGGATTTTTCCATAAGGCAATTAAGGTGTAACATGGATTAGGAGAAAAATAAAATGCCTCTTTATCATCTCTATGTAAATATTTCTACTAATGTACCACCTGCTTGAAGCCTCCGGCAGGAGGTGATGAAAAGAATGTAACTTTTATGCTACAGTTATCTGAATTTGTGCACAACTCAGGGGGGAAAAACAGAATGCTTCCTGAATTATCCCAACTTCTGCTTAAAATCTGATTTTCAGGGAACATCTTGCCCAGGTCCTTCATTGTACGGACAAACTAAAATGAAAAAAAAAAATTGGCCCTATGCTACACAGCAACAGTACACTAACTCCATTACTTTTCCATCTTAATTCTATCTGCTTCCTTTAACACATATTTATTCATTTGCCACTTTGATATTTTAGAATTCATGATTTTATTATCTCAGCTACTCTTTCCTCACACAGATCGCAAACCATCCATACTCTCTCAAATGGACTGTTGTGTATGTCTCATTCTTCCATATTGGATTATCAGTATTCCACCCAGCACACTACAGGATTTCTTCTAAATATCTTAATATTTCTTGGACATTAAGTATACCACAGAGCTGTCTGTCTGCTATACTTTCACTCTTGCATATGACTGGTCCATTTCCTTTTCTGCTCAAATAGGAATTTAACTAAGGCCTCTTTGCCAACACTATGTCTACCATGAAACTATCTATTATTACAAAAAAAAAGATTTATTAAGCACTTACTATGTGCTAAACACTTTACAAATACTGTCTTATTTTAATCCTCACAAAAACCCTGCAAGGCAATTGCTATTGCTATCATTCCCATTTTACAGCTGAGGAAACTGATTAAGACAGAATTTAAATGATATGCCCAAGGTCACACAGCTAGGAAGTATCTGAGACTAGATTTGAACTCAAGTCTTCCTGATTCCAGACCCAGTGCACCATCTAGCTACCTCTTCAGGATTCATATTTTGTTGAAAAGGACGTTGGTCATCATCTCACCCAATAATCCCCTCTTTCAGATCATAGATCCATAGATTTAGAACTATACAGGATCTATAGTTCATTTAAATTCAGAGATTCTCAACATTTTTTATGTCATTGACCTCTTTGGCAGTCTTGTTAAAGCCCTTTGCAGAATAATTTTTTTTAATTGATAATTGATGAAAATTCTAAATTTCAGTTTGATGTTAGCGGAAATAAAGATATAATTATTTTCACTTCCAAGTTTAAGGACTCCCTGAAACCTACCTACAAATCCCTTGAGGTTCTATGGACCCCAGATTAAAAACTCCTTATCTAGTTCAACTTTTACATTTTACAGATGAACAAACTGAATGGTGAGGCTATGGTCACAAAAGTAATAAGTAATAGAGCTAGTATTTGACTCTAGGTCCTGTGTTTGAGATTTAGTCTATTTTCTACTGCTACTTCTACTATTGTCCTATAAGGAAACTCAGCCCAGAAAGGTAGAATTACTTGCCTAAGGTCACACAAGTGGTAAGTAACCGGGCAGGAATTTGAACTCATGTCATATGACTCCAAATTATTTTCCCACTATTACTACCTCTGTTCTTTTGAATGTCATTCCTTTGGATTGTGCTTGAAATAATTTGATTTCAACTAGCTCGATGAGCAAATCCAGAATAGAACTCACTATCTTACTCTATAAACTCATGTCTACTCCTAACTAACCTATTTGTGTTGAGTGCCCCACATGGGTTCAGTTACCCAGGTTCACAACATCAGCGCCATCACCAATTCTTACACACCACATCAACAGGTTTTCAAATCTTATTAGTTCTACCACCATAACATCTCTTTCTCTCCACTTGCATGATGATCCCCCATGCCTCCTTCCCACTCCCAAGTTAACTTCCTAATTCTCTCTAGCTCCTGGACTATTGCCTTCCAATCTCTAGTCTCCCCTTTCTCAAATCCACCCTCCATTCAATTGTCAAAATATTCTTCCTAAAACACCAGTCTTATCACATCTGCTCAAGAAGCTAGAATGGATCCTTATTGTCTCTAAAATAAAATACAGTCACTTTTCATCATTTAATGCATTGCACAATCTGGTTCCATCTTGCTTTTCCAGGTTTATCTCACATTACGCCCTTCATGCACTTTGCATTCCAGCCAAGCAGCTACTTGCTATTACTACTTGCTATTATCTGCACACAACAGTCTACTTCTTTTGGCTCCAAATCTTTGTTTGCCTGTCTTCTCTGACTGGAATATTCCTGCCACATTCTGCTTCCTTGAATTTTTAGCCCCCTTCTAAGCGAAATTAAATGGCACCCTCATTAGAGGTCTTTTCTAATTCCCACCCAGGATTTAATATTCTCCTCACCTGTACTCTGGAAATTACTTAGTATTAACTTTGTATTTACCTATACAAAGCATATATTTTATCCTGCAATGAAATGCAAACCCAAACCCTATTAGTACATGAAATCTTTTTCTTTCCTTTTTCTTTGTGTTTATATGGATAGCACTCAACATAGTACCTTACACATAATAGGCATTTAATAAGTGCTTATTGAATTGAGCTAAATTTGTCAAAATGAAAAAGTCAGATATCCCTCTTCTAATTATTTTGTACTCCCTCCTATCCTTCTCCTACCCTAGACATTCAACATTTATTAACACCTACTAGTATGTTCAAGACACTGTGCTAAGCCTGGAGGATACAAGGGTGAATAAGATATATATGGAATATCTCCATATTCCAGGATTCACAATTTCAGTAGGGAAGAGCTCTGTATAGGGGTAACAATATTAATTAGAACATTGTTGGTACTAATAGAGACAAAGAGTGCAGAGAGACACCAGAAGGAGAGATTATCCTCGGCTTCTGGCACAGTAAGCTTCAGTAAATATATTCTCATTAACTAGGTCATTTGTTATTGGTTTACTTTCAAAGTGGTTAAAGGCATAAAAATTCCAAAGGAAGGTCAAGATGCCAAAATGTTTGAGAATCATTAACAAGCAACAGCTATTTTATTTTCTTCCATGCTAATATCTAAATGGATCTTTTTCGGAATCATTTATAAAATGTAGTAAGAGTGTTAGCTCTGGAGTCAAAGAACCTGAATTTAATTTCCAGTTCATATATATATCTCCATATAACCTCAGGCTTCCCTTCTCTGAGCCTCAGTTTCCTTACCTGTAAAATGAAGGGTTTGGAAAAAATAATATTTGAGATTCCTTCCATACATAAAGTTATGAAATAGAAGTACACACAGTTAGGAGAAGTCTCTGCTACGCTTGTCTACAGAGATAAAGTTGCAATTACTGAGAAGGCAATGACAACCTCAGTATCCTAACCCGCAGTTTTTGCCTACACACCAAATCGCTTTATTAATAACTTGCATTCATGTAGTGTCTTTTAGTTTACAAAACAGTTGGCTTACTTTGCAACCAATTCATTATGCTACTCAAACTTCACAATCTCATGGTAGGTCATGCGAGTATTTTCACCCCAGTTTTCATTTAGAAATGAAAAAACCAGGTGCCAAAGAGCTAAAATGACTTGTCTAAGGCCATGCAACTGGTAAGAGACAGAGCTGTGGTTTGAACTAAGGACTGCTAAGTTCTTTCCTCTACATCGCACTGCCTCCCACTGTGAGTCCACTCCAGTTCACAACAAAACTTTCTTTTTTCACATACATAGCAAGTATCTCCAACTACTTGAGTGTTGTAACTACTTCCTTTGGAAAAAAGCACAACAAAAAAAACGACCTCCACATTTTAAATACATAGCAAATAGTTGTTGAATGAATGATTCAACGAATGACTAGGTGAATGAGTATACCTTTATATATCTGTGGCATCCATGCCCTAATTATATCGAGTTTCACACACAGATTGATAATGATAGTAGCCAAGGTTATAAGGATTCAAAAAGAGCAATGAAGAGAACTGAAGAAGTTGGTATCTCATTTTCATAAGTCAGTGCCTTTTCCCTCTCCAATTTACCTGGAGAGATTAAGATAAATTCAGTGGTAGGAGAAACATCTAATAAGGTCCCAGTCACATAGACTGGGCTAGTTTTTTTTCTCTAAAAAAGGAGGAAATCCCATCTAAACATTTGATTGATCCAAGGGCCTAGGGCTTAAGCTAGTTTCCTAATCATCTAGGGCACAGAAATATCCAGTTCATAAGACTTGATGGATGATGCCACTACTGAGCTATTCAACACACCATTCTGACCATACCTATTTCTTTTTCAGTATGGAGTAGAAAGGAGCTACTTCTACCGGAATTTGTACTATATTTTTATTAAATTTCCTTTCTCTACCTCTGTTAACTTCATTTTGGGTAGATGTTAGATCTTCTACAAGTGTGTCATTTCATTCTAACCCTGAGTGTGAATCACTAGATTGGCCTGAATTAGGTCTGGCTCAGAACAGGATTGAATCCAGATCTTCCTGCTCTAAGGCCATTCTTGCCTTTGATATAACTGGGGTGAGGGGAGTGGGGAGAGAGACAGAGACAGAAAAACAGAGAGGGAACAATGTAGACCCAAAAAAAGAAACAAGAAGAAAAAAAGGTAGACAGAGGTACAAAGAGGAAGACAGAAAGAGACAAAGGGACAGAGACAGAGGGAGCTCTAGGAGCCATGGCCTTTGAAATTCGGAGTAGGTTGACAGACTCTAAAAGTTAGGTCATATTTTAGAGGCTACAAATACAAGGTATATTGAATGACAATGTGGGACAAAGTCAACAATTCTGAAGTAGCGTAGTTAGAGAACACTAAGCAGAATGGACAGTGATGCTGCTGCTTAGGGAGCCAAGCCGCCAGCACACAGCACCCTTTCTCATTGGCTACTCAGGCACATACTTGCTCCCTGCAAACAGGCCTGGTTTTAGAACTACATTTCCTCCAAACCTGTCAAATTGACCTTATCTTCCTTTCACCTACCTCCAAAAAGTATCTTACAAGTCGTATTTTTCAAAGAGAAGATAAGGAACAGAAAAGTCTACCACCATGGAGTTGGAAAAAGATAAGAAAAATAAGCTGTCTGGATTCAGGCTTAGAGACAGAGAGAGGAATTAAAGACACTGATATATTTTATAGGGGAAAGATGAATAAGGAGGATAAAGAAAATGGAAAAGTTTCTTTAGGGCCAAAGTACATACGCATGGAGAATAAATACATAAACGGCACTAAAATATTCAGTGCTATAGCAAAGCACTCCTTCATAGTGACAATACATTTTTATGGACTCACCAATCACATGTATCTTAAAGGGCCATCTTTACCAGTTCTCCAGATACAGCTTTCCTTGTTAGTAAGCTTGCTGTCCTCACCAGCATCCTTTAGAGTAGTGTTGAATGAACCTGCTCTTGGAATTCAAAGGCAGAAAATTTAAAATAGATGAAAGGAAATGGTATTTAGAAAGCATAAATAATTAATCTAGAGAACTCACTGTCTCAGGATGACGCTAAAATATAGCTCACTATTTAATTCAATTCAGCAAACATTTAACAAACGGCCTAAATGCAAAGCACTATGCTAGGCACTAGGGGAAATACAAAGTTTAAATGAATCCAGATCTGTCTATATCTGGAGTTATATCTATAGCTAACAGTCTAGTAAAAGGAAAAGATACAAATATAGATAACTCCTGTACACAGTATTGCATAATAAGTGTATCAGATAGATCAAGAAAAACAGGATCAGAACATTCTGCATAATATCTACTCTAGGGTAAAGGAAAATAACATTGAAGGACTTCAAAACTTGAGTCAATGCAGTGAGCGATCATGACTTCAAGAGGCTGATGATGGTGGAGCATGGCTCCCTCTTCTTAGAACAAAGGTGGAAGAAGAATGAAGCACACCGTATCAAACAAGGCCAATACATTGGTTTGTTTTGCTTCATTACAGCTGTGTGATATAAGTGTACCAAAGGGACTGACTAAAGAGGGCTCAGTCCTTGGTTTGTGTATATGCAACCCATATGACTGTTTGGTGGACTACGCATAGAAGGTTTTGTTGATATGGAATGGAGTCTACTTCAAAGCATAAGCAAGTATTATTTATTTCCTAACTGCTTCCTTTGTCATGAAGAAAAGGCTTTTTATCTGACTGCTGAGCCAGAATTGAGAATGCATAAAGAGGCCCCAGTGGAGTTGTTCCCTTTCCTTGCTGTTGATCACAAATTGTAAGGATGACTCTTTGAATGTATAAGACTTTTAAAGGTCAGAGGAGTAGAAGGCAGAAAGTAGACCAGAGCTAGTATGGACTCCCATCAGTGGATTAAAGCCTGTAGCAAAGGAAAGAAGATTTAATAGAAAATAGCCTTCTTCCAGATATGGATTTACCTAGGAGGCCATATCATCATAGGTGAGAACAGGGGGCTAAAGAAGGGCAACCCTCCCCCAAAATCTCCAGAGCTCAACAGCAAAGGGAGGGTATGAAATTGACCACTGGGATCTTTCATATGCACTCTCCATTCTAGCTCAGCAGTTAAGCAAATGGCTTCTTCTTCATTATATGTTAAGTATACTCAAAATAGTCATAGAATATCTGGATATACTCTGCAGTAGAGACATCATGAACATCTGGAAGTGAGCTCATCAAACATTCACATAGGCCCTCTGTGCATATTCTAAGGACTTGGCTCTGACTGACTAATCCATCTGTTTAAAAGTCCCATGTTAAAAAAGAGAGAAGGAAGGTCATTGGGAAATGACAATGGTATCAGAAAAAAACATCAATAAAACATTCCATTTTATAAAATATTTGTATCTTTCATGGGAGAGATACAAAACAATGTGCTATGGGGAGGGTTAAGTGGGAATGCAATAATTCCCAGAAGGATCCAAGAAAGTTCTTAGAGGAGGTAGCATTTTAGCCCAGCTTTGAATTCCTAGAAAGGAATTCAATAGGTGAAGAGGGCATATAAGGCATAGTAGAATGTAGGAACAAAGGGAAATGTTGAATATGTTTAGCAAAAGGTTGCCTGATTTGGTTAGAACGTAGAATTCAGGGGAGAATGATATGAATGAACTTGTGAATGAATGAAAAACATTTATTAAGTGTTTACTTTGTGCCAGGTCAAATGGTAAGCTCTGTAGATACAAATACAAAAGTGAAACAGCCCCTGACCTCAAGTAATTTACATTGTAATAGAAGATAAAGACTGGTGAATGGCAGAGTAGTGCTAGATTGTGGCTAAGTAAGAGTTTTCCTTGGAGATATTGGAGATATGTGAGCAAAGCGACATAACAAATCTACTCATAAGGAAGATTGGATGGATGGATGGGTTGGAGAAGATGAGAAAATCTCTTATAAGCTTATTTCAATAGTTGGTCCAGGTGGATAATTATAAAGACCCCCTATCTACTAGGGTGGTGATGATAGGAATAAAAGAGAGAGGAAGGATGAAAAATATTGGAGAAGTAAAATTGACAGGACTTGATCATTTATAGAAATATAAGATGTTGAATAGGAAATAGTCAAAGATAAATCCAATGTTTAAAATGTGGATATTGGATAAATAGTGATGCCCCTGACAGAAACAGCAAAGCCATAAGGAAGAACAAGATTAAGGGTAGAAAGATAACAAATTTAGAAAATAACAAGTTTCTCTTTGAATGTGTTTAGTTTGATGTGCCCTGAAGATATTCAACTGGAGGTGTTTCCTCATCAGTTGAGGATGTGGGTTTTGTGTTCATCCTTTGTTGACGAAGAAGACCATGCCATCAGAGAAATGATGACATGACTTGCACTTGACTTTGTTTTGAATGAGGGAGGGATGTGTAAGGTCACCAGCCTCACTTCTCCCCCTGAGTCATCTGAATGTGGGTTTTAAGCTTAGAAGAAAAGCCAAGACTAGAAACAGAGATTTGGTACTTAAATGAGATTGCCAAGAAAAAATACAGAGGAAGAAGAAATGGTCAAGGTTAGAAGTTGGAGAACATTCATGTTCAGTTGTTGGAAAGGGAAAGGAGAGTCATCAAAGCAGATGAAAAGAAGAAAAGGAATCAGAGACCTGGGACCAAAATTGAGGAATATATGATCTTTCTGAAGTTACCAAATAGATGTACTTATAAAAGAGAAGGAAGGGTTGTAAGAAAATCAAAGGATCACTGATTTAGATCCAGAAGAGACTTTTATGGTCATTGAGTTCAATCTGCTCATTTTACAAATAAAGAAATTGAGGTCCAATTGAGTTAAGTGACTTTCCCAAGGTCACACAGTCAATGGCAGAGGCAGGATTTGAACCAGGACCTTTTAGCTCCATAATTTCCACTATATAGCCAAACCGAAAGCTATAGACAGGTCAGAGAGAATGAATCATTAGATGTGGTGATTAGGAAGTCATGGGTGATTTTTGGGACAGAGAGAAAGAATGAGAGAACCTCCAGAAAAGTAGTAACCACTCTGAAGTATTTGGAGGCATTGCCCCTTCCAGTGACACCTTACTCTGAGTTAGTCACAAGTATATGATGAAATACTACTGTACTGCAAGAAATGATGAGCGGGTTGATTTTAGAAAAACATGGAAAGACTTCCATGAAATAATGAAGAGTTAAGTGAATGCTGTATCCAGTAACAACACTATTGCTTGAAGAATAACTATGAATGACTAAGTTATTCTCAGTATTATAAATGCTCAAACCAACTACAAAGGACCTATGAAGAAAGGTTCTATTCACCTCCAGAGAAAAAATTGATAAATAGAAGTATTCATAGTATGGTTTTATATATATGCATATACATATGTATCTGTGTCACATAGTGACCTCTTCTAATGAGGAGTGGGGAGGGAGGGAGACAGTTCAGAACTTACACTGTAACAAACAAATACACAAAATAAAAAAAATTTTAAGCAGGAATATTAAGTAGCAACCTGAGAATTTGATTTTTAGTATCTACCTGCTGTGTCTCATATTACTGCTTTTGACCTTCTCCCTGTACTAAACTAACATCTGGCATCTTGTGCCCCTTGTCACTGACTAGGTAGGCTACAAATCAGCATTAGATCAATCTGTGATGTTATCCTACTGAAGACTTCTTTTCCTGAAGATGTGCCCACTCCAATGGTCTCAGCCTCTAACACCAGGACAGACATGGAACTCAGTGGTTATCCATTCCATCAAATGTTTGAAGCACTTTTGAGATATTTTTTAAAGATCACCATAAAGAGGAGAAGTTATGAGTTGTGCCAGAACGTATCCAAACAGCCTACTTCAAAAGGAACCAACGAACTTTCCGAGTAGAAGTAGCTATTTAGCACTACTATGGCATACTTGTCAGATCCTGAAACTAACATGTGGCCATGGATGGATGATCTGCTCTTGGGAAGCATTTAGAGATGGTCCTTATAAAGGTAGAATTTATAAGAAGGAGAGGTCTCATGAAATCGTTACCAAGTAAGCCATCAGCAGCAACCATAGAGAAAGAACATTAGACCCAAGGGCAATGTAAGTAAAAGGGGACATAGGATAACTGAATTTAAGATCTACTCTTGGTGATCCTGTGCCCGCTGAGGCAGTAATTAATTTTATACTAGTTAAAGATATTTCCAAGTCCTATATTACTCATAGCAACTGAGTGAAGTAGCCTCCAAGGTATATTCTGCTCCAGGATCTAGTGATTCTACATGTGAGAGTAAGAGAGTTAGAAAGTATTCTTGATTCAAACGAGCCAACATGGTCGTGGGGGTTCTCTGGGATCCTGAATACCTTTCTTTCTGTTAGACTTCATGTCTCTCTGTGGCTTCCCTCAGTAGAAAGGGATGCCCAAAGGGTATTTTCTGTGCTCTATGTGGTTCCCCAGGCAGTTAGCACAGCAGCTTCATTTGGCCTCTCTCTGGGGCCATAGAGGTAAATGGCACGGGAATATGAGTTAAGCAAATACTTGGAGGAATTGGCCAGCAATGAGATAATGAAACAATGAGATTCATGTGTTTGCTGCTTGTCTAAGGCTTCCGACTAAAGACTTCCTTCTTCCTGGAAGGTGTGCCTATTCTGAGGGTTTTGGCCTCTAATACCAACACAGATGAGCTCAGCCACCAGCTCCTGGTTATTCATCCCATAAAATGTTTAGGAGTATCTCCTGCTTGAACTTATATGAGACATCCTCTAAAGATCACCTTTCTACCATATACCATGCCAGGAGAAGTTTTGAGTTGTGCCAAAACTATCCAAACAGTTTATTTTAAAAGGAACCATCAAGTTTTCCAAGTATAAGTAGCTGGTTAGCATCACAGTAGCATTTTTGTCAGTTCCTTGTCATCAGAAAAGGTTATTAAATGTTACATGTAACTGAAAAGGTCCAAGCTATAATTATGGTTTTTCTGCAACTAAATAAATTTGATCCCCCATGCTTTCCCTCACACGAAGGACCATGCACTAGCCTGTGATAATACCTCACTTATAGATTTTGAACAATTGACAAGTGTACCTTTCAGTGAAATTGAAAAGGGCACCTTCCTCCTTTAAGGTTATCAGGGAGCTTTACATTACAATGGACTTCTGATTGACCCTGGGGATTGCTGAAGTTAGTTTGCTTAGGAACTGGCCCCTGGATATTGATGATGGAGTATATAGACACAGCAGAGAAGCACACAGAATGGAATATAGATTAAATATTAATGTCAGACAGCAAAATTTTTGTTATAAATTAGAGGAAAGAGAGCACTCAGGGAAAATTTGAGATCTAGGATCAAGGTATGACATTACACATAAGTAGGTCCATGCCATTCAACAGCCCATTGATAGAGGTAAACGGCACTGTGATGGATAGGAGTAATGGATGGATCTGGAATCAGGAAAATCTGAGTTCAAATCCAGTCTCAGACACTTTATTAGCTGTGTGGCCCTGGGCAAGTTATTTAACCACTTTTTGCTTGCTTGCCTCAGTTTCCTTAACTATAAAATAGGGATCATAATAGTACCTACCTAATAGGGTTACTGTGAGGCAAATGAGATTATATTTGCAAAGTGATTAGCACAGAGCCTGACATGTAGTAGGCACTATATAAAAGTTTATTCCTTTTTACCGTGTTTGTTTGAGTGCTTGAAACAAGGTTGACCCTGAGTTCTCAAGAACTATGCTATTGGAGCATAATCTTCATCAGATCCCACCCTACTGGAAAGACTTTGAGCGCAGGCCTGATAATAAACACCAGACTCCTTGGTCAGACGAACTCTGAAATAATTTCGAAGTTTCTCTGAACTTAACTATGCTGTTTCTCAGGCAAACATACAATTGTTGTTGAGGATGAATTCAGATAAATCCATCACCAAGTGTGCCACAGGGTTGTTAACTGTCCAGTTGTCCCAAGCCTCAGCGATCATCTACTAAGATATAGAACAGTTGCAGAAGTGAGAGCAACCCCCACACCAATGAAATTAAAGATTATAGATGGTAGAAAGTAAGTTTCCCTTTGACCTCCATCCCAGGGAATTTTGAACCAAAAATAACTTTTTGAAAAGGTATTTTTGTGAGGATAGAGGCCTTGGGACAGGAGAAGAACAAAAAAGTAGATTTATTGTTTGACTAAAGTCAACAAAGGTGAAGACCTAACTCCCTTTATACTGGCAATGTGGTATAATAATAGTAATTTAAAAAGAAAAAAAAAGACTGGTTTAGAGACTTGGGTTAAAAATCTCACCTCCAACATTTATTATGTGACTGGGGTTAAAACAATAGCCTAAGACCCCAAGCAAGTATTAAGTATTAAAACTGTCTTCAAAATGTAATTGACTTAAGGAATTAATGCTTAGGCCATCAAAACTTCCCCATCGATCACCTGAGGATGAACAGCCAGGATTTGGGGGAGAAGAGCACCTCCCTCAGACTTGGGACCACAAACCAGCACAACCCTGGGAAGTTATAATTCAGCTGCTGCTCCATCCTTGGAAGACATCCCTTCCCTGCTCTGCATGTCTTTCCCCCACAGGGGCTACATATATCTTCTTTTGTGAACAGGGAGATGAATTATTAGTGTCTCATTTCATTCAATTTACAGATTTAAACTACCTAGGGACCAGCCTAAGTGAAGCCCATAATAATGACTCTAGTCAAGTCACTTCATCTCTATGAGGCTATTTCCTCATCTATAAAATGGGTATAATAACAGCTATAACACCTTCCTTTCAGGGTTGTTGGGAGGAGAAAATGAAATAGCTAATATGTTATTCACTTATGTCTAACTCTTTGTGACCCCATTTAGGGTTTCCTTGGCAAAGATACTGGAGTGCCATTTCCTTCAATTCATTTTTCAGATGAGGAGCTGAGGCAAATAGGGTCAAGTGACTTGCCCCAGGTCACACAGCTTGGAAGTGTCTGAGGCTAGACTTGAACTCAAGAAGATGAGTCTTCCTGACTCCTGGCACAACACTCTATCCAATTTGCCACCTCACTGGCCGATGAAAACTCTTAGCAAATTTTAAAATATTATATAAATATAAAATGTTATTATTAGCATGAAAAATTAGCATTAGCTTTGCAGACTTCTATAACTCAAACTTCTCCATTTTGTCCCTGTAAACCCTAGCAATGAAATCCTAAAAGTGCTTCCCTTAAAAAGGTGCTAAACAGGGTTATTCTGGTAAATGTTTAACCATTAGCTCGCTGGGGGAAAAAAGATGTATACAGGATATCCTTTTAAGTTTAATATGCATGATTAATATTTTTCCTATTACTTTCTTGAGTCTAGACAATCAACAAAACAATAATCCTAGCAATTCGCTGACTTCTGGGTTTAAATATGCTCACACTGAAAATTTCACAATAGATCAGTACGATCTGACTCCTGCATACCTCTAGCGCTAGATCAATTTCAGAATAACAGCTCTTTGACTTATGAATGGAAGAAAAGAGGAGCCAGAGGTTTCTGATCGAAGCTGAGAGGGACAGGTTATTGATGGTCCCGCATAATCTTATCTTTAAGGAGGATTCACAAAACTGACTTTCAGGAAAGCATGACTGCATATTACAAATAATGATAATAATATACTAATAGTTATCATACATAAAGTGGTGTACCAAGCACTTTCATACTCATCCTCTCACTTGATCCTTATAACGATTTTGTGAGGGACATAGTATGACCAATAGATACATTTTCTATTTGAGGAAATTAAGGCCTGATGAAGTAAAAGGTCTTGCCTGAGACCACATGGTGAGAAAGTGACAGAGCTGGAATAGAATCCAGTTCTCTTAACTTCAGGACTCTTCCATCACACACTGACCACCCCTCAATGCAGCATAACATCCATCTTTATTACTGCTCTTAAGTTCATTTAAGGCTTGGGTCATGTGAATTTTCACCTCTGTGATTTAACAAATGTCAACGATTACCTTCCTCCCTCTTTGAGAATATAATTTGAGGTTTTTTCGGGGCGAGAAGTTTATTGCATCCAAATAGCATATAAAATATATTGGGAGAGGTCAGGGATCCTTTGGGGAAACTGAGTACATGTCCATCTAAAAAAATACTATATGATTTCAACTTCCTGGGGATCAAAAAGAGTGAAACCAAAGAAACAAAAGGATCTTTGCATAATCCCCCAAATGGGTCCAGTGCAAAGAATAACATGGTCCATCATTTCAGACATAATAGAAAGTGATTCATGGTTCACAGTCTGGTTCCATGCAGATAATTCTTCTTCATAATAGTGAAGAAAGCAACTGTTAGCTGTAAGACAGAAAGACAGAAAGAGAGGAAGAAAGAAAGAAAGAAAGAAAGAAAGAAAGAAAGGAAGGAAGGAAGGAAGGAAGGAAGGAAGGAAGGAAGGAAGGAAGGAAGGAAGGAAGGAAGGAAGGAAGGAAGGAAGGAAGGAAGGAAGGAAGGAAGGAAGGAAGGAAGGAAGGAAGGAAGGAAGGAAGGAAGGAAGGAAGGAAGATAACATACTATAAGGAAGACTTTCATTTTGTGAGGCTGTCCTAAATTGCAGCAGTTGAGCAGCACACTCCTTTCTAAATCTCTTGGCCTACAGATAGGGTTGAAAAATATCTTTGATGCTCCAGAGACCTCTCTGCCTGGTAGTTGTCGGCTGCTGCCAAACCTGCCTTTTCTTGGAAGTACTCTGTCTTACAGAAGCCTCCTCTTCCATGGACCCCACTAAACATGCGAGCAGACTGAGTTGCTGACAAGTGTTTGATGGCTAGACGTTCAGGTGGGAGGGGGTAAAGAGGAGAGGTCAGAAACCCTGTGACCTTTGGCTCGGGCTGAATTAACACGATTTGGATGATACAATTAATCACAGAAGAAGGCAGGAGACTGCAGTCCAGGCCTTCCAGACAAGCCTGCTGCTTTTCTTTGCTGTATGAGTGCCTATTTTGAGATTCATTGGGCTTTTTATCTGGAGCTCCCAGTTGTGTGACCCTTTTGCTCACTTGTGTGATGAGCATACCCAGAGCCAATTATTTCCCCTGGAAGGTCAGGCTTGTAACAGAGGTACACAGGGATATTTGAAAATCATTCATCATCAGACATTAAGCAAAAAGAGAGAGACAAAGAGAGACAGAGAGACAGACAGGTAGGCAGAGAGAGACGAGAGACAGAGACAGCAAGACAGGCAGAGAAAGAGAGAGAGAGAGACAGAGAGAGAGAGAGAGAGAGAGAGAGAGAGAGAGAGAGAGAGAGAGAGAGAGAGAGAGAGAGAGAGAGAGAGAGAGAGAGAGAAGAATCCAGCTTCCTCCTCCATTCTCATTTCAAAATCTGCTGTTTCAGAATAATTGGAAGTATAGTAGTTAAGAGAAAAGGTTCTAAAAATACTGAATTTATGATTTGATCTTGGTCATTTTCCCGGCCTGGGGACCATCTCCAGTCATCCTGATCTATATTTGGCCACTGGCCCCAGATGGCTCCAAAGGAGAAAGTGAGGCTGGTGCCTTTGCACAGCCCTCCCTCAGTTAAGTCCAATTCACTTGCACGTCTTGGCATCACCTTCCTGATGTCATGGTCCTGTCCCAGAAAGTACAAACAACAGCAATCAGGCTGAAATACAGTGTAGTTTTAGATGTGGTTTATGTTCTTTCAGCTACAACAAGAATGAATAATATTAATGTTATTAATTAATATTAAAATATCTGAATTTGAGATCTCAGAAAAAGCTTCCCCACCCCCACCCCCAATCTCGGCATCTTGTACAAGATAGAAATGATGGTGTGTTGGTTTCTGCCCTCAATGATCCATGCCTCAAGTCATAAACTCACATATTCATCAAGGTCACAAAGAGAGTGGAACAAGTGGGATTCCTATATCCCGGATCTAACTCCTGATTCACCCATCTTTTCATAGCATCATCCAGGAACCCTCAGGGTCTTCCCCTCCCAGTTTGATTTTTTATTTTATATTATTTTCCTGAGTAAAAGAGAAAGAGTTACTATATAGTATTTACATTCACTCTGTACTAGGTGGGCAGGGATCTGTTGTCCAATCTATGAGCTCCAGAGTGAATTGGGCTTAAGGCTTGGTCTTTAAGCAAGAAATCTAGCCATTAAACCCAAAGGAAAAAAGGCAGCTTTTGGTCATGGAAATTTACCTTCCTCTGAGTAGAGTACCCCAGGCAAAGACAGAAAGGAGAGGGAGAGGAGAAGAGAGGGGAGGGGAGAGGAAGAGAGGGGAGAGGAAGAGAGGGGAGAGGAGGGGAGGAGAAGGGAGGGGAGGGGAGGGGAGGGGAGGGGAGAGGAGAGCAGAGGAGGAGCTGCTACTCACAGGTTGTGCTTATCTTTTTTTTTTTGCAAGGGCAACTAAACTGAGAGCAGGGGAGGTATTCCAAGCTAGCTGAAAGATAGAATTATAGGCTCCTAGAGTTAGAGTTGAAAGGGACCTTTGAAGTCATCCCATTCATTCCTTCACTTTATAGATGAGGAAAGGGAGGCCTGAAAGGTTGAGTGATTTGCCTAAGGTCACACAGCTAGCAAGAGACAGAGGCAGAATTTGAACTCAGATATTCCAACTCAGTCTCAAATACTTATCATTGTATGAACCTGGGCAAGTCACTTAACCTTGTTTGCCTCAATTTCCTCATCTGTAAAATGAGCTAGAGAAGGAAATGACAAACTACTCCAATATCTTTGCCAAGAAAACTCCAAATGGGTCATGAGTTGGACGCAACTGAAATGACTGAACAGCAACAGTTCTGACCCCAGATACAGCACTGCTCAAAAATTTCATAATGGCAGATTATATAAAGGGAAGTTTTTTTTTAATTCATGAATTCTCCATGACTTTACACAGAAGACCTTTTATGGGATCTCCAATAGATAGTGCTGAATTTTTATTCCTGTTGCTGAGTCATTTCAATCGTGTCCAACTACCCCATTTGGAGTTTTCTTGGCAATGATATTGGAGTGATTTGCCATTTCTTTCCCCAGCTCATTTTACATTTGAGGAAACTGAGGCAAATAATGTTAAGTGACTTGCCCAGGTTCGCACACCTAGTAAGAGTCTGAGGCCAAATTTGAACTCAAGAAAATAAGTCTTCCTGACTCCAGGGCTGGCATTCTATTCATTGTGCCACCTACCACCCCTAATGTTCAATATACTTTTAAATATATTCAGTAAGACTGTAATCCTCCCTATTGTTTTTAAAGGGTCCTCATCATCAACAACTGTTTTTTGAATGCCTACTGTATATAAATATTGCGATAAGTGCTAGAATTTCAAAGAGCTATAAGTTAGTAAAAGGTAAGCTCAGAAAAGAACATAACTGCTTCTAAGTGTCCCAATGGATCATGTTGGATTTGGGATCGGGAAATTCAGATCACAGTTAAAAGACTTGAACCCAGGTCTTTGAGGCCTACAGGGCCTTCTAGGATGCTAGGGTGCCTTACATTATGCACAAAGTAGACACTCAGTATTGGTTGAATTTGACTCACCAAAACCTGAGCCTTGTGGGGAGACAGAGTATGTACAGCACAGAATTGTGTAAAATTATGAAAATGACTTCCATAAACTGCATACACCTTTTAAGAAAAACTTAAAACAATGCTGCCTATACAATAATACATACCAATACTACATACAGCATAGATTCTCAGACTTTTCCAATGTGTTGTTAACTTTGCTGATTTTTTTCCTCTTTTTTTCTTTATTTTAAGGAATGTCTTTCTAAGAGGGGTAGAGAAAAAGGATCAATGGGAAATACACATGACATAAAGCAAAAGGTGATGATAACATTACAAAAAACATGCCAGGTAGTATGTATTTCATACTAAATGAGTTTTACAGGCAAGAAATGCTTAAAGGAGGGAAGTGATTGGTGATAGTTCAGACAGTAAGAGATTTCATCACAGAGGAGATGGTATGATTCAGACAAAGGAAGCTGTATGAGCCAAATTGCATAATGGGAATGTGTGCGTCATATTTAGTAATAATAATGACAATAAATAACTCAACTAGCTTGGAAGTTCATGTAGAAGATTAGGGAAAACAAATCTAGAAAGATGGGTTACATTCAAACAATGGAGGGTCTTAAATGACAGGAGTCTAAGGAGTTTGGTCTTTTTCCCACAATTAAGAGAGAGCTGTTAAAGATGTTTTGAGTAGGGGAGTAACATAATCAAAGCAGAATGTTGAAAGATTGATTCAGCTGTCCTCCACAAACATCCTGTTGTAGTGACCTATCATGACATAAAGGTGACCCTGAATTCTCAGAGGCTATGCCAGTGGAGTACAAATCCTGACTGGTTCTGTCTAACGAGAAAGGTGTCAAGGATGGGTATAGTGATAGGACTTACATCTGTGGTCCAAGATCTAATGGTAGCCATCTCTAGGGCAAGGGAAAGGAGAGAAAAAAGGGGGGAAAGTTACATAATAACTTTATTATACATTTAAAATCAATACTAAGTTGCACCTAATAGATTGGCCAATTCATGTACAGTCATCTTTTCTTCTAATCTACTGTGTTATGGAAATGCTTGTTTACATCTTAAATTCAGAATAAAATAAATGAAATTTTAAAGACAAAGAACAAGCCCATCCAAGTTCAAAGACAGCCGTTACCAGGTTGATAACTAGTAATGAAATTTTTGGCCAGAACAGCATAGTGCAGTGGAAGGAGTGCTGGCTGGGTGTAGAATCAGAGAAACCAGATTCAGATCCTAGCTCTGTCATTTCCTTTAACCAGCCAATTAAACAAGTATTTGATTTGGTGCCTACAATGTGCCAAACACTGCTAGGTGTTGGGAATACATGTATGATGAATGCAACAATACCTGCTTGCAATGAGCTTGTATTCTAATGAGGAGGGCAACAAGTATATATAAAAATAGATACAATATAATGATGATATACTTATATACATGTATATATGTATGTATGTATATGTATTTTATTTATTTATGTACACATGTGTGGCCCTGGTCAAGTGACCTAACCAGATTCTCTGGTTCCTTTATAAAATGAGGATTTGGACAACGTTAATGAATAAATGAATGAAGGAATGAACATTAAGCACTGACTGACTTACTTAGTCACTAGTTACACAAATGCAGAAGTGGGATAGTCCCTGACCACAATGAGTTTACTATTCTAATAGAGAAGGACAACACATGTATGGGAGTGGCAACCAGATAAAGGAGTGATTCCAAGATAGCAGGGATGGTAGTTTGATTCACATGGCAGCTGTGGCAAGATTGTCACAGTGGATGGCTGGATTCAATATACAGCATTATCTCTTTGTTTTTTTAAAGATGGATTTTTCTATCTCACCCAGTCTAGAAGTGCTGGAAGTACAGGCTTATTCACACTATTAATTAGCATTGGAGTTTTCATCTGCTGTTCTGACCCGGGCCAGTTCAACCCCAGATCAGCCTTATAGTCTCCCCACTCCCATGGGCTCACCATATTGATGTCAAAATTAGTCCTGATCAGCATAGCTTACTAGAACTCATGAGATCACCATCCTCAGTTTCCCAATAGCTAGAATTATAGGCATGTCCCACCACACCCTGAAGCATGGTCTGATGATCTGTTCTGGAGCCTGGTCTAGATTGGCTAAAATGAACAGAATTCCCAGTTAGCAATGAAAGAAGGAATACTTATTTCCCCTCTAAATGGAGGATTCTTTTATCATTCTAGCTATAAATCTATGATCCTAAAAAAAATCTACTAAATCAGCTCAACAAACCATTATAATTAAGCACTGTCTACAAGATAGTCATAGAGGCGTTGCCATTTGAATCGGTAGAGGGAGTATTCACACAATCAAAACACAAATTCTTGAAGCATTATAATAGTCTGGCAATGTGGTACAAGATTGATTGGCTGATTGGAAGAGCCTGATGCCCAGGAAGAGTCCTTAGGAGTTATTGTCATATTCTAGGCAAAGGAAGATTCGAAGGAACTGTAATGTCTGGCTGGATTTGGGGAGTGAGAAGAAAAGAGCAGTCAGAGGTGACTCAAGCTGGTGGAATGACTATGGCAGGCATAAATTAGGTGAGATAGAAGCTCATAGCCAGTTTATTGACCTCACAAGGTTGGGTGGCTGCATCCAGGAATGATTCATACAGCCTTATCTCAACTCACTCAGCTCTTCTTAAATTGCAGGATTATATTGCAGCTTGAGAGAGCCCAGCCCCAAGAACTTTTCACTGAACAGACAGGGCTACTGAGCTGTTCTCCTTGGTCAGTCCTACCTCTATATCATTTACTGATAAGAGAATCTGAAGCAGCTGGTTAGTGCTTTAAATGTCAGTTGTTAGGGAATCTATCACACTTGCCTAGGCAGACTTCTCTAAGGATAACTGATAGATGCTGCTGATTATAACTTGGGTTCACATGACGCCTCTCCTACCTTGAAAGGTATTGAAACATTCAGTAACACAGAGTCTTGAGCTATTGCCAGAGCAGAAAGATGAACCAATTTCATATTATATACCAACCTAAGAAGTTCAGAAAAGAAGCTGAATAAAACCTATTGTGAATAAATGTAGTTTTACCAATTTATTCGTCTTAACTAGTAAAGGTATTGTGGTATACCTGAGAAAGCATGGGATATGGAATCAGAGGCTTGAATTCAAATCCTGAAGCTGCTACTTAATAGTTCGTGGTCTTACACAAGTTAATTTCCCTCTCTGAGCCTATTTCCTCTTCCTTAAACTGAAGGAAGGAGAGGGACCAGGGTCAATATACAGAAATGAGGCACATCACTGGATATGGTCAATGTGGAAATTGGCTTTTCTGGATTGTGCATATTTGCTGCCAAAAAAATTGTATTTTGTTTTGTTTTCCCTTTTCAATGAAGGTGAGGAAATGAGACAGAGGAAAACTTGTCGAGTGGGGAAAAAAATTAGAGCTGGACTCAATGCCCTCCAATATTACTTCCAACCCTGATTCTGCGTTCTCAGATTTCTAACTCAACGGGGTAAACATGATGACCATTATGATTTAAAATTTGTTGCTCTTTAAATTATCACCCCAAGCTGCAGTGTCTTTTTATTCCAAATGCCTAATGGAGAGTGAAGATTGAATAACCGTGTGAAAACATACATCAGAAAAAAAGACCGAAGATGAACTCAGTAACAGCAACGATCACATAAGACAAAAATGGGGGTGGGCAGGCCCAGTCCAATGCTTTTGACACTCTCTGAAGTAACTGCAAAAATGGATGTCCAATACATGGACATCCACCTCTTTCCTTGCACGAATAAATACCCTTTCCCCAACTAATAGGCAAGAATAGTTGGGTACTCTACTCAATCATTTGCTTATTCATTCATTCAATGTGTACTTTTTTAAAGCAAGGACCAGGTTCCAGGCACTGTGCTAGGCCCTGGAAATACAACGATAAAAACAGAGTAGCCCTGCCATCAACAAGTTGTCTATAAGGGATATAGGGGAAACAATAGATCCAAAGACACAAAACAAAGTTCTGTGAGGAGGAGCTGGAGAATTCAAGACAGGTCTCTTGGAGGAGACAATTCTACACCTCAGTCTTAAAACTGGGGATTCTAAAAAGGTGAGAGAGAGTGCTTTGACATAGAGGCCAGAGATGGGGTATCAGAACACAGGCTGATTTGACTGGAATAAAGAGTATATGAGTGAGAATAATGTAAGATTAGTCTAGAAAGATAGTTGAGTACCAGATTATAAAGGGCTGTATAAATGCCAATTTTTAAAAAAAATTTTATCCTAGAAGAAATAGGGAATTTTGACCTCAAGATATTTCCTCTGACACCATCATCTCTCCTACATGGAGATTCATTCTGTTCCTACATTTTTTCCAGAGCCTAGTGTCACCTGTGAGCTAGATAGTATAAGGGATTAAGCCCTGAGTCTAGAGTCAAGAAGACCTAAATGGTCATACACTAGTTGTGTGGCCCTGGGCAAGTGAATAAACTCTGCCTCAGGCTCCTCAATGGTGATCATAATAACATTTATTTTCCAGGGTTGCTGTGAGGGTCAAATGAGATAACATTTATAAAGTACATGGCTCATAGTGGGTGCTTAATAAATATTTGTTCCCTCCATTTTCTTTTATATGTATTATGTGTGTTAACATATATGGAGAGACAGAGAGGAGAAGAGAGTAGAAGAGGGGAGAGAAAAGGAGAAGGGAAGGAATGGGAGGGGAGGAGAAGAGAAGGGAAGAGAGTAGGGAAGAGGGAGAGAGAGAGAGAGAGAGAGAGAGAGAGAGAGAGAGAGAGAGAGAGAGAGAGAGAGAGAGAGAGTTTCATATTAAGTGTAGAAATACAACTTGCCCTAATATAGTCACCTAATCTTGGCTTCATGATTTAAGGCAAGTATAACAAGCTTGGACAGACCTCCAAAGAGAGCTCAAAGATGATGAAAATAATATCAAATAAGACCTATGAGGAAAGAAAGGAGACCAATCATTTTTAACAAGAGGAGGCTGGGGAGAGACTTTCAGTTTACAAAGAATGAGCAGAGTGGTGCCAGACACACAGGAGGAGCTCAATAAATACTTGTCTATAAAACAAATTAGATCACTAATATGAAAGTTCACTCTACAGACGTAAGAATATATTACTACTTATTATCACCAAGGTGACAATTCCCATTGGTAACTACCCAGGAGTAAGAGACTGATGACCTTGCACCACCCTCCCTCATTCAAATCAAAGTCAACTGCAAGCTATATCATCGTGTTGATGTCATGGTCCTCCTGAACAAAGGACAAACACAGCAACAACAACCCAGCAGCAGCAGCATGGGATAATGGTTAGAGAGCTAACTTCAGAGTCAGGAAGATCTAGGCTTAAGTCCTCTTTCTAGCTGAGCCCATGTAACCTTCAAAAAGCCACTTACTATTTCAGGGCCCCAGACAACTCTCTAAAACTGTAAGCTGCAGAGCAAGTGCTAGTCTACATTGGTATAAGGAATTTCCTCATGAGAATTTCCCTATGCTCATAAAATTACAGGTCTGATCTAAAAATCTTTTTAAACCACAGAATAAAAGATAGCAAGTTTCTGCTGCAAAATAAGGCATTGGGACTGGAAATAAAAGATGATCTGATAGAAAATAAATACAATAACCACAAAAATGTAAATGTGTGTCCCTCAATAGCTCCATGGGAGATCTATCCATGGGCAGGGAAGATTTTTAACTTCCATTTTAACTTCCATTACACCCTCCCAGACAGCCCACACTGATAACACAGAAACAAAAAAAAAAGGAAAAGAAAAAGAATAATCAGAAAGAAAATCAATACATGGGGAAAAAAATTCTGAAAATGTATGCAATGTTATATACCCATGTATATCCCATCTCTGAGGAGAAGGGATAGATGTCTTCTCATTTCTTATCTTTGACACTATGTTTGTTCTTTGTAATTCTGCAACATCTGTGGTCGTTCTTTCAAATTTACATTGCTGTAGTTGTTGGCCTTTATTTCTCTACATGTATTTTCTCTTTGAATGTAATTAAAGAAGATTGTAGACCCCTCAAAGTTGCTTTCCCTGGGGGCAAAGCCAAGATGGCAGAGTAGAAAGATGGACCTGCACTAACTCTGCCCCCAGAGGCCATAAAATGCATGTAAAAAATGACACTAAACAAATTCTAGAGCAGGAGAAACCACAAAACAACAGTGTGAAAGAGATTTCCAGCCCAAGACACCCTGGAAGACCAACAGGAAAGCTCTATCACACAAGGCTCAGAGCAGAGCTCAACTTGATCTTGGCCATGCATGGCAGGGATAGGACTAGAGCAGGTTTCAGGGCACAGAATCATGGGCAGCAGTGGTGGTTTCCAGATTTCTCAACCCACAAACTCCAAAGACAGCTTTAAAGGGCAGTGAGAAAGCTCTTTCACCTGGGTGAGAGGAGAGCAAGGTCCAGTCCCAGCCCCAATCCCAGGGCAGTGGCAGTCAATGCAGCAGTGTCCACTTTTGGAGCCCTCAACCTAAAGACCCTGGGGAAATCAAGCAGCTGATCTGAGTCTCAGTCCTAAGTGGTGGCCCTGGGGTGAGGAGGAGCACTGGTTTGGTAGAGCTAGTGGAAGCTCTGGAGAGGGAATCTTGCTTACAGAGCAGAGCACAGGCCAGGAGAGGAGTAAACTCTTCTCCCTTGATTGTACCACTTTGGAGGAACTGAGAACTTACAGGTCCCTAAAGTATACCTTCCACTTAACAAAGGACTCAAAATCAAGTAACTAGTTGGGAAAATACCCCAAAAAGGGAGGAAAAAAGGCTACAGAAGTTACATTCTTGGTGAAAAGGTATTTTCTTCCATCCTCTTGGATGAGGAAGAACAAAGCATACCATTAGAGGAAAACATCAAAGTCAAGGCTCCTACATCCAAACTCTCCAAAAGAAAATATGCAATGGTCTCAGGCCATGGAAGAGCTCAAAAAAAAATTCTGAAAATCAAGTAAGAGAGGTGGAGGAAAAATTGGGAAGAAAAATGAGAGCAATGCAAGAAAATCATGAAAAGAGAGTCAATAGCTTGCTAAAGGAGATCCAAAAAAATGCTGAAGAAAATAACACCTGTAACAATAGACTAATTCAAATGGCAAAAGAGGTACAAAAAGCCAATGAGGAGAAGGCTTAAAAAACAGAATTAGCCAAATGGAAAAGGAGGTTTAAAAGCTCACTGAAGAAAATAGTTCTTTAAAAATTAGAACAGAGCAGATGGAAGCCAACGATTTTATGAGAAACCAAGAAGTTATAAAACAAAAACAATGAATGAAAAATAGAAGACAATGTGAAATATCTATTGGAAGAACAACTGACCTGGAAAATAGATCCAGGAGAAATAATTTAAAAATTATGGGACTACTTGAAAGTCATGATGAAAAAAAGAGCCTAGACATCATCTTTCATGAAATTATCAAGGAAAACTGCCCTAATATTCTAGAACCAAAAGGTAAAATAAATATTGAAAGAATCCGCAGATCACCTCCTGAAAGAGATCCAAAAAGAAAAACTCCTAGGAATATTGTAGTCAAATTCCAGAGTTCCTAGGTCAAGGAGAAAATATTGCAAGCAGTCATAAAGAAAAAATTTGAGTATTGTGGAAACACAATCAGGATAACACAAGACCTAGCAGCTTCTACATTAAGGGATCAGAGGGCTTGGAATATGATTTTCAAGAAATCAAAGGAACTAGAATTAAAGCTAAGAATCACCTAGCCAGAAAAACTGAGCATAATACTTCAAGGGGAAAAATGGTCATCCAATGAAATAGAGGACTTTCAAGCATTCTTGATGAAAAGACCAGAGCTGAATAGAAAATTTGACTTTCAAATACAAGAATTAAGAGAAACATGAAAAGGTAAACAGGAAAGAGAAGGCTTAAGGAACTCATTACATTCCTACATGGAAAGATTTTATTTGTAACTCATGAAACCTTTTTCAATATTATGGTAGTTAAAGGGAATATATATATGTATATACATGTAGGTGTGCATGGGTATGTATGTATGTGTATATTGTATATGTAGGCATGTACATGTGTATATATGTGTATGTATATGTATATACACATGTATGTGTATATGTACATATACAGAGAGAGACAGAGGGCACAGGGTGAGCTAAATATGAAGGGAGAATACCCAAAAAATAATATTTACTATTGAATGGAATGTACTAGGAGTAAGAGAAAGGGAGAGGTAGAATGTAGCAAATCATCTCACATACAAGGGGGAAGAAAGAGCTTCTACAATGGAGGAGAAGAGGGGAGATATGAAAGGAAATTGAGCCTTACTATTATGAGATTTGGCTAAAGGAGGGAATAAGACACACTCAATTGGATATAGAAATCTATGTTACCCAGCAGGAATGCAAGGGGGAAGGGGATGGGAGAGGGAAGATAATAGAAGGAACAACAAATTGAAGAAAGGGATAATCAGAAGCAAACACTATTGTGAGAGGACAGGGCAAGAGGAGAATGGAATAAGTGGAGGGCAGGATAGGACAGAGGGAAATGTGGTTAGTCTTTTATAACATAACTGTTATGGAAGTTTTTTGCATGGTTACACATGTATGACCTATAAGGAATTGCTTGTTTTTTAAATGAGGATGGGTGGAGAGGAAGGGAGAGAATATGAAATTCAAAGCTTTAATAATGAATGTTAAAACTTCTTTTAATGTGCAACTGGAAATTAAGCTATACCGGCAATGGAGAATAGAAATCTGTTTTGCCCTACAAGAAAATAGAGGGGAAGGGGAATGGAAGAAGGATAGGTAATAGAATGGAGGACAGACTGGAGGAAGAGGTGGATGGGGTGCATGCTGTCCTGGGGTTAGGGATGGAGAGAGATGGGAAGAAAATTTTGACTTCAAGTTCTTGTGGAAATGAATATTAAGAATTGAAAAATAAATAAATTATATATATATATATATATATATATATATATATATATATATATATATATATATACTTAAAAGTTGCTTTTCTCTTAGAAAAGGAGATCTAAGAACCTGTGCAGCAGGCCCTCCTGTGTATGCATGGGTGCTTACTGATACAGATGGGAGAGGAAGAAGAGAAGGAGGAGGAGAACAAAAACAAGTAGAAGAAAAGGAAAGAAAAAAGAAAGAAGGAAGGAAAGGGGATGCCCATCAACTGGGGAATAACTGAGTAAGTTGTGGTATATGAATATAATGGAATACTATTGTGCTATAAGAAATGATGAACAGGAAGACTTCAGAGAGGCCCAGAAAGACTTACATAAACTGATACTGAGTGGAAGGAGCAGAACCAGGAGAACTTTGTACACAGCAACAACCACAGTGTGTGAGGAATTTTTCTGGTAGACTCAGTCCTTCATAGCAACACAAGGACCTAAAACATTCCCAATGTACTCTTGAGGAAAAATGCCTTTCACATCTAGAGAAAGAAGTATGGAATTGGATCACAGAATGAAGCAGACCATTTTTTCTTGTGCTATGTTTTGTTTTGTTTTCATGGTTTCTCCCATTCATTTTAATTCTTCTATGCAACATGACTACAATGAAAATGTATTTAATAAAAATGTATGTGTAGAATTGATACAAGATGGCACACCATCTCAGGGAGGGAGTGGGGAAGGAGGGGGGAAGAAGGGAGAGGGAGGGGAAAAAAAATCTAAGATATATGGAAGTGATTGTATCACACTGAAAACAAATAAAATAATTTAAAAAAAAAAAGAAAGGGAAGGCATACCCTTACTTCTTAGGGAGGTTATGAACTCATTCTCCTTGGATATCATTAAAAACAGGTTTTTATTTTTTTTTTAATCTCCAAATCATGATGTTTCTACGCACACACCCCCACTCACAAAAACAAAAATTTGACCTTGGAACCGGGGTACTGATAAGTGAGTTTTCAGACTTTTCTACCCAGAATCAGGCCACCTCCTCATTTCTGATCACCAAAAAATACCATCATCAATGTTGGTCCACCCCATCTTTCCTGATCTCCTTCAAGGGCTGTTTTTCCTCATTAGAACATAAGTTTCTTGAGGGTAGAGATTGTCTTGCTTTCTTGTATTTGTGTGCCTACCAATTAACAAAATTGCCTAATAAATGCTCCATGTGTGTCTGTCTGTCTCTCTCAAATACACACACACACAAACACACACACACACACACACACACACACACACACATACACATCTTGCTTCAGGCAAGGAAATGCACAGCACAGCCTCTTAAAATTCTTCCCTGGCCTCAGGATTCTTCAAGCAGACTAACAGCAATTAATCAGCCAAGAGACACAGTGCCCGCATGGTGCAGTACAAAGAGAGTTGTAGATGGAGTCAAAGGCCCTGGATTTCATTTCTGAATCTGTATATTACTACCTATGTGACTGTGACAAGTCATTCAATTGCTCTGAGCCTCAGCATTCTCATCTGCAAAATGAGTGGGTTGGATTGGATGGTTCTGAGGTCCTTTCCAGTTTTAAATCGATGCTTCTGGCACAACAGTATTGTGAAAACTCTGTGTGTGCATGTGTGTGCGTGTGTGAATATAAAATCCTGCAGACTACTTTCTTGCAAAACACTAAAAGACAAGACACATGAATAATTTCCAGAAAACTAGTCCAATTTTATTTAGCTAAGGTCATGAACTCAGGCCAACAAATAGCAGTCTGTTAGCATAAAGCAAACTGATTTTGCAAATTTTTGGTATCTGAGCACCCAGGGAAGGGACTGAACTGATGAAATACATTTGGGAGGCTGGGAAACCTGGATTCTTTCGCTCTCTTGCTGTGCTAATTAGCCCCTGTCATGTCCTCCAATCCATGCTCCGATTCTCCGGGAAGCCTTTAGCCAGGTGACAGACAGGGTGTGTAGATTGATGAAAGGAGGGTAGTCTTGGCATTAGAGTCGGGGTCAATAATGTGGTGTTCCCATTGTAGGCACAATTTCCTGAAGGCCTTTTTTCCACTAGTTCCATGTCCTGGTGCTGAAGGCAGCAAAGGTACTTGACAAAGTAATTAATCCACATTTTGCCTGGAAACAGGATCATTTCTTCCTGCTCTCCTGAGAGTCTTCTCTGGGAAAAGGCCCAAACTGCTTGTCAGACCAAACAATGCCCATCACCTCATATTACATGGGATGAAACCTAAGACTTTCTGCTCCATTAACAGAAGGTTTCATTTTCACTTGGGGAAGATATTACAGCATCACAACGTGCTTGTCCTGTTCCTTCTTGTGTTTTTAATATACCAGCCTTTACAATTTCCCCCCCAGGTCATTCAAAAGCTGTATTTTTAGGTTTTTATTGTCAGAAATAATGTGCTATTGTGTGAGTGTGGATGGATATGTATTTTTTTTAAATAAAACTACAGCTTGATACAAAGAAGAAGTTTGCTCTCTAGTGGCTGACTTATAAAAGGTTCTGAGAACAACACAATAGAATGTTTTAGGGAGGAAATTCAGCAAAGAGGGGTATTTGTGTAACAAGACTTGGTCAATGTCTGGGAAGAGCATGGATTTTAATTGTTTTATTTGCATAGATTTTAATTGTTTTGTTTTTTAGGTTCAAACTAAAAGTGATATTGAGGTTCATTTTAGAAAGTGTTAGGGTTTTTTCTGTTTAAAAATGTAGCTTCATTAACTTAATTTTGACTTAATTTCTAGAATAGGAATTTGGACTCTAGTATTTTATTAGCCTATTGTAGCTTTAGAAGACTCTGTGGATGATTTTAATTCCATATAATTAATGTCTATTAAAAATATATAACAATGTATTATCATTAGAGGTCTTTAAAAGATTTTTGTTCTTTTTTCAGAAAGACTATATAATTTGAATATAATGGAATATTCTTGTCCCATTAAGAAATGAAGAATATGAAGAATTCTGACAAACTTGGGAGTAATTTCTATGAATTAAAGCAGAGCGAAGTTAGAAGAAACAGCATACATATTGACTATAATCATGCAAATTTTAAAATTGAATATTGTATAATTATAATTAATTTTTAGAATTATAATGAGTGTCCAAGCTTGGCCCTGAGAAGACCTAAGGAAGTGGATTTTCCCTCCTTTGACTGGAGAGGTGGGGGACTATAGAGGTGATCTATTACAGACCGTTAAATTGTTTAACTACTTTCCTTTGTTATAGGGGAAGGGCTGGGGGAGTGGGTAAAAGAGAAACAAGGGTTATCCAATGGGAGGAGTATATCCAAAAATGACTAGGATGTAAAAAAAAAAAAAAAGAGGAGGAATCAACAAAATTTTTGTCAATATATTAATTCAGCACGGCATTAACATAATCATTAATATACTGATGAGCAGTGATGTTGCATGAACATTTGTATATCATTCTGTACCAGGCACTGTGCTACTTACATTATAATTTTTCCCTCATTTGATCCTCACAACAACCTGAGAGGTAGGTGCTATTATTATCTTTATTTTACAGATAAAGAAACTGAGACAAATACAGGTTAAGTGACTTGTCCAGGGTCATACAACTAGTAAATGTCCAGGTCCAGATTTGAACTCAGGTCTTCCTGACTCCTGGTCTAGCGTCCTATCCATTGTGTCACCTATAGGCCCTTTATTATTCGGTATCTCAATATACAAATTTATACTATATGGCAAATAAGAAAACAAGGAATTTACTTGTTAAATTTTGATCTATAAACGTACTTTTGCTCCTTGGCTGTCACTATTTTGTATATCTCTAAATTGTGTCGCTCTGTCATTGACAGACCTGTTTTTTCTTCCTTCTTACCCTTATTCATCCCTTTCCTCTATCTTTTTGTTGGTTCAGATGGTCTAAAAGCTAAAATCCAGGCAACTCAGTCTATTACTAAATGGTAAGACATTACATGGAACTATATCTTTTAAAAAGGGCCCAGAAGAACTCTCTGGAGTTCTAGCACCTATGTTTCAAAGTAAGGAGAAAATACCTAGGAACTTTGCTTGGCTATACCCAGAAAGAGATATATTATCCTGCTGAATTCCTTTTTGTATCCATCAAGAACTGTAAAATGCCCTTGAGAAAGTTAACTCTTTGATAAGGTATGAATTTCTCTGGCCCAGGCTTACCCCTTTGCCCCCTAAACACATTAAGGATGATTGAATCACCACCAGTTAATACACCCTGGATTTGACCTTTAAAAAGCACATTGGCCATCATTTGAAGAAAGACTAAACAAATTACAGTATGTGGTGGCAATGAAGTAGTACTGTTCTTTTAAAAAACAAAAAATAAAAAGAATACAGAGAAGTATGGGAAGGTAATATGAATTGAAGCAAATTGAAATAAACGAAACAGGAAAAAAGAAAGAAGAGAGGGAAGGAGGGAAGGAAGGAAGGAAGGAAGGAAGGAAGGAAGGAAGGAAGGAAGGAAGGAAGGAAGGAAGGAAGGGAGAGAAGGAAGGAAGGAAAGAAGGCATTGAGTACTCTCTAATTATAAAGATCAAGTATGGTCCCAAAGCACAGGGATGAAAGTACATACCCTTCCCTTTTTTATAGCAATGAGAAACCAAGGTGAGTGTGAGGAGTTAATCTTCCTGAGTTCAAATCTGACTTCAGATACTTACTAGCTGTGTGACCCCAGATAAGTTTTAATCCTGTTTGCCTCAGTTTCCTCATCTGTAAAATGAACTGGAAATGAAAATAGCAAATCACTCCAGTATCTTTTCCAAGGAAAACCCTAAATGGGGCCATGAAAAGGCAGACACTACTGAAAATGACTAAACAGTGAGAGAATATCGATACTCAGCTGATGTGTTGGTCGGTTGTACTGAATTGGCTTTTTTTTCTTTTCTCTCTTTCTTTTTTATTCTTTATTACAGGGGACAACTCTCTGGGGAAAAGAGGGAGGAGGAATATGTTTGGAAATGAATGTAATATAAGAACAAAAGTATCTATTAAAAAGTTAAAAATTATAATGAAAATAAAAGGCAAGACTGAGAAGTTAAACAGAAGGGAAGGGAGAACATGTCATTGATGCTGTGAGTTTATGTGAGCTGTAGGCCTAGGAAGAAAAGGAATGATTTTCTAGTGGCCCCCAATGCTTTATTTGGGGGACTGAAGCCCAAGGTAGTACTATAACTCAGATTTCTGCATTAGTCTCAGGGTGATATAGGGCTCACCAGAGGAAGAGCTAGCAATGGAGAACCCTTTCTCCTTGAGAGACTGGAGGAAGAATACCTGCATTTCAAGGCAGTAGAAAACTGTATTGGGTTTCTGGGGGAAGTGAGACTCACTAAAAGAGAAGATTGCTTGACTCTGGCAACCATGAATGCTTTCCCCTTGCAACTGTGCATCAACCCCTTTAAATCTAGAGGCAGCTCCTTGGCAGAGACAATACTGGAGAAGGAAGGAGAATTATCTTGACTGTTTATGAATTTGGGTGAGAGTTCTTTGTTGCTTTAAAAGTTAAGTAAACCCTGTCCCAGATTCAATGATTTGTTAGTCTGAGTGTTTTTGTGAGAGCAAAGGGCATTTTACCTTTTCCATGGGGACCTAGGCTAGCCAAATTCTGATGTGCCCAGAATAAACCAGAGGAGGAGGAGGAAACAAAATGAGCCAGAAAGAAGCCTTGCCCACAGCTGAGCCTGTTCAGTGTAAATCCAGACCCTCAGATTAAAGCTATGGGTTACACTTAAAATAGAGATAGGAACTGTGGTTTCATCAGCATAAGGAAGTCTCACATGAAGAACTCCTACCAACACAAGTCAGCACCTTATCTGTAATTGACAGTATTAGAGAGGGCACTAAGAAGTTGAAATGACTTGCCCAAGATCACACAGCTGGTATGTGGCAGAGGCCAGACTTGAACCTCAGGTCTATCCAGACTTCAGGGTTTACTTTGTTTCTTTGTTTTGTTTGGGTTTTTCTCTGTTTTTGAGACTAGGTCTCCCTATATCACTCAGGCTTGGAAGTATGGCAATCACTCATTGGCCCATCCCACTACTGATCCCCCCAACTTGGGCTGGCTCACCCCTTCTTAGGCAGCTTGGTGATCTCCTGCCCACCCCACCCTCCACTCCCCACCCCTGCCCCCACTGGTGCCTAGTTTAGTTTGGAACCCTGAGGAGCTTTAGCTCATGGCAATTCAGAACTCCTGAGTTCAAATGATCCACCATGTCCAGCATAAGATACATTTCTAAAGGGCTTTCACATTCATATTTTTCTATCCTTTGTACAGATGAAACAGGATACAAATAGGGAAGGGTTAAAGGGCTTAAAAGCTTAAGGGTAGAGCAGTGTCAATAAATAGCATGTTTTAATGGAAAAAAGACTGACAGGGCAATTAGGAGGCCTGGTCTTATCTCTGCTTTTAAATCATTTCATGTCTTGTAGCCTAGGAGAATCACAGATTTAAGAGTTGGAAGGCAGTTTATAGATCATCAATCCAACCATGATCATTTTACAGATGAGAAAACTGAGACTAAGAGAATTGTGATTTCCCCAATGTCACATGTGGTAGTGGAATAAAGATCTGAATCCAGGTCCTCTGATTTTAAAACGTAGTACTCATTTGTCAAAGCATAGGCTTTGGACTAGATAATTTCGAAGGCCCATTCCAGCTATAAAAAGGAAGGGAATGAAAAAAAAAGAAGTGTGTGTACACGTGTGTGTGCATGTGTGCGTGTGTGTGAATACTTTATTGAAATAGTAGGCCAAGATTTGGCTTTGACCCATCTTCGGGTCATTAAGTTTAACTGATAGCTGGAGCACAACAGAAACTTCCGCAATTACCTTGGATCTAAAATTAGAACTATGAGTGCTGTTTAAATTGGGTTTAAATCTTTGCCAACTTGCTCAACAGTTAAAGCAACCTTCACCCCTGATGCACTACCAATTCACAGGGAGATGGCCAAGGTTTCTGCTATTTTTCACTTCTATATTTTCATTTCACTGCTTAGTTTTGAAGAATATTAGAATTGCTTTCCCTTTTAATATGTGCTTTTAAAAAGTCTGTTGTGTTCTTCTGTGGGATTGTATGAAGTCTGAGAGCCAAAATTATTTTCCAACAGAAATAGTTTTCACCATACAGGGGTTTTGTTTTATAGCCAGATTTTCATTATTGAATCTGGGCTCTATGATGAAAAATATGGAGTATTGATAACATATACCAAATAATTACCATCGCTTTCCAATAAAACAATTTTTTTCCATTTTAGTTTCAAGATCCTAAGAGGTACAGGTGACTTAGATTTTTGCCTCTAAATTAGCTTAGAATATAAGCCCAAATAATCTTTTAATCAATGTAGGAAGAGTTTATTCACAGTAGCAGAGTTCATAAAACTTGACAGTTTCTATCCTAATAGACAGACCTCTGTACTGGTGTATTTTTTAATCTACATTTTTAGCAGGAGAAGGGATGAGGAGAGGGGTCCTCAATTAAGCTCAACACACACTAATTGAGAACCAATTACACACAATTTACTGGGCTTGAGGCTAAAGAATTTAGAAAGGGGAGGAGGAGGAGAGGTCACAAGACAGGCACACAAATAACCACATACAAGTTAGGAAATGAGTAAGTACAGAGTAAAAGTCAGACAGAATAGCCTATGAGATTCAAAAGGAGTCCTTTGTGACTTAGGGGATCCCGGAAGGCTTTGGGGAATGGAATATGTGACATTTGAGCTAGTTTATAGAGAGGAAGAATGTCATTTGGCAGATATAAGATGGGCTATATGTTATAAGCATGGAGGTGTGTTCATCCTTCTTTGCTGAACAAGACCATGCCATCATAGAAATGATGGCATGACTTGTACTTGACTTTGTTTTGAGTGAGGGAGGACTGTGCAGATCACCAGCTTCACTTCTCCTCCAGAGCCATCTGAATCTAGTGACCAGATATTCATCAGGATGACTGGAGATGACCCAGGATGAGGCAATTGGGGTTAAGTGACTTGCCCAAGATAGTAAGTGCCAACTGTCTGGGGTGAGATTTTGAACTCAGGGCCTCCTGACTCCTGCACTGGTGCTCTATCCACTGCACCACCTAGCTGCCCCAAGCAGGGAGGTAGTTGAGGTTGGGATGAGATGGTGAGAAGTCCAGTGTAACTGGAATGGAAGAAAGGGAGTACCATGAGATAAGGCTGGAAAGGTAGATTGACACCAACTTGTAGAGTCCATCAAATACCAAGAGGAGTATCATTCAATATGCAATTATTAAGCACCTGTTCTATGCTAGGTACTGTGCTAAGTAATGGGAATAAATAGCAAAAGTTTATATTCTAACTGAGAATTTTGTATTTTATTTCTCAAGTGTCATGAGTGGGTAGAGGGATTATGTTGTTGGATAGTAATAAGATAAGAAATGGACAAGCAAGGCTTCAGCAACACAGTTCTTTATTTTTGCAAAAATTTGTTTGTAAAACTATCCTGAGCAAGTTCAGAAATAAATACAGACAACCAGAACAACTTTGAAAGTAATTTCTAGAACTTGCTATTTACGTTTTTTAAAAAGCAAGCAGTATGAAAGGGAGATCCCTGATTTCAGATACAATTCTCTTTTGTGCAATGTTGCATGCATGGAAATCCTTAAGTATGGAGTTTTTAAAAAATAGAAGGGGGAAGTGCAGAGGACATGAATCTATTAAGCACCTACTATGTGCTAGATATTGTGCATATTTTGTGCAAATACTATCTCATTTGATCCTCGCAGTAGCCCTGGCTGCTAGAAGTTATTATTATCCTTATCATATAGCTGAGGAAATTGAGATTGAGGGAAGAGGTGGTGCTGGGAATATCTGATTTCACATTTCTATCTCTTTTTTTTTAATTCAGATATAAACTATTTAATCCTGGGTGTCCTCTAAGGTCCCTTCTAGTTCTAAGTCCTGTGACCTAATGTACCCAAACAATGCAGGACTTCCCAGAATTCTCTTCCAGATTTCTTCCTCCACTGATCCCATGATCAATACAAGAGGGAAATATATCACACCTAGAATCCTATGAAGTAGGGTATTCATGAAGCATTAGCAAATTCCAGAGATATCATGATAAAAATGCTCAATTCAAAATTCCCCTTCCATGAGCAATTGTTTGTTTTAGAGGGAGTTTACAATGGTATCATTGACAATTAGCTGTTAGTTAGCTTTAGAGCAAATATGTTTTATACAGAAACTTTCTTAGCAATAACAGTAAAGAGACAGTCATTGAGCAGTAAGGAGTTGACCAGCTATAGGCATTGACTGTGGAGGTTACTTAAGTGATTTATTTATATCATAGCTACTACCAACCACTAGTACTAATCATTGTCATAATATACTGGAGGAAGGGGGAGTGAAACTGGTTCTAGGACACCCTAATGATTACACTCTGATAGCATTTCTTTTTTTCTCCTTTGGACCAAATAGATCATCATTGTTTGTCTTCAGATACCTGGATCCAAATGGAAAGACCACATAGTAGAGTGGATAGCCTTGACTTTGGAGTCAAGAATGCCTGCATTTGACTCTGATCTCAGATATTTGGTACCTATGTGACTACGAGCAAGTCAATTAATCTTTCTGGGCCTAAGTTTCCTCATCTATAAAATTAGGGAGGTCATGACCTTGAAGTTTCCTTCTAATTCTAAATATATGCTCTCCCTGTTATAAGCAACTCCTCATTTCTTCAGAGAAATCAGGGAAACCAGCGACAACTGGTTTTTAGAATTATAGGACTGCTTTGTATTATTTCAGTGCTCCTCCAGCATACATTGCTGGAGTGATAGTTGGAAAGGAGGGAGGTACGTGTACATTAGCCATAACCATACCAGTTCTGTACTCTGTATAGCTATACTGTGTATCTGACTGCTTGGCTCCAGTTTCCCACTATGGCTTCCTGCATCTTTTCCATCAGAAACTCTCTTTGTCTTTGCCCCCATTCCCATTATTACTCAGGATGGATTTCTTTGATATGTTTAACAAATATCTGTTGATTGAGTGACTTGGCCTCTGGCAATACATCTTTCCCCTCCCTCTTCCTCCATTTGAATTATTGGTACCTCTAGGGGACAGCCAGCACAATACCATCAGAATCCAAAAAGACCTCAACTGACTAGAATGATGGACCAAATCTAATGGGATGAAATGTAATAGGGAGAAATGTCACGTCGTACAATTGGTTTTAAAAATCAACTTCAAAAATACAAGATGGTGGAGGCTTGGCCAGATAGCAGTTCATCCATAAAGAATCTGGGGTTTTCTTGGATTATAAGCTCAGTATGAATCAACAGAAAAACACAGAAAATAAAAAACCATAATGTAATCTTGGATCAAATTAATGGAGATATAATATCTTGACCATGGCAGGTGATGGTCCCAAATCTCTGCTGTACAATTCAGGTCAAATTTAGAATATATTGTTTAACTCTGTTGCCATGGGTTGTCTAGGTGAGTGAGTATCCTCAAGCCCCTGACATTTGAATATCAGTTGGAAGAAGTGAGGATGCTTGGTCAGTTAAAGACTTAGAAGGGATATTCATTAGCTGTCTTAGAGTACTTAAAGAACTGCGACATGGAAAAAGGTTTGAATATACTCATAAGAAGCAACTGGTATCACATAACACTCAACCAGCAAGCATTTGGCCATAAGATTGTGATCAGTCCTCCAAGCATCAATAAAGATTCAATTAGAAGGAACTTTCTGGGATCAGTTGTCACTTAACTATGTCTCCTTGTCTTAGAAGTCTTCGTAAAATTTAGCTTAAAAAGCAAAATTAAACTTTCCCATAATGAGCTGAATATGCCCAGAGTCAGGAGATGGAAGGTCTTGTGTGAGGCACAGGAAGGAGGCCAATGTCACTGGATTTCAGCATGTGAAGGAGGGAAGTAAAGTATAAGAAGATTGGAAAGGTAAAACTGAGGAGCCTGGTTGGGACAGCTAAGTGGCTCAGTGGATAGAATACCAGGCCTGGAGTGGGGAAGACTTTTTTACACTTACTAGCTTTGTGACCCTGGACAAGTCACTTAACCATGTTTGCCTTAGTTTCCTCATCTATAAAATGAGCTGGAGAAGGGAATGGCAAACCAATATCTTTGCCAAGAAAATCCCAAGGAGGGTAATGAAGAGTCAGACAGGGCTAAGCAATAGCAAACTGGCCAGATTAATAAGGGCTTTAATGACAGAGAATTTTATATTTGATACTGCAGGCAATGTTTCAATGGTGATATAATGATTGAAGAATATTATACTTTACTTAAGCACTCAGGATATCAAATTCAGAAAACCCTGTGGGGTCTAGACCCTCACATACCACGTAAGGAAAAAAATCTAACTTTGGAATGAAAAGGACATTACTCAGTCTCTCAGATAGGAAAATCTGCAGAGTTGGGCCCAGTGGGGGACAGCAACTTCTAGTCTCCAAACAATCTTCTCACCTTTGTCCCAGAAATTTGCTCTCTCCCCTCTTCTAGCTTAGACTCTCTTTAAAGTAGTTCTTCATCTGTAGCATACAGACTACTCAAAGTTCCACGTAAAAGTTTCAGAAGATCCATGAACTTGAATAAGGGGGAAATTGGATCTTTATTTTCACTAACTTCTAACTGAAATTAAGCATTTCATTTGATTATTTAAATCTTTTTTTAAAGATTAAGGATTTTAAAAAGTAAAATATTTTTAAAGAAAAAATAGGCACTATCACCAGACTGATACTAAAATGTTAATGATCCACTGAATTAAAGGGACCCTGGGATTTAACTTTGTTCCAAGCTCCACTAGTTAAAAGGATATTATTGTCCTCATAGTTGCGTCATGCAAGGTTTCTCTCAGTCATTCTAGCTTTTTGGTCATTTATTCCACTTCCACACCACTTCAGAGACTAACAAAAGACAAGGTTCAGGTCTCAATCTATTTCCTTTCTTCTGATTAACCTCCACCTCCATCATCAGAGAGAGAGAGGGAGAGAGAAAGAGAGAGAGAGAGAGAGAGAGAGAGAGAGAGAGAGAGAGAGAGAAAGAGAGAGAGAGCACAGACCCAACAAACACATGAGTAATAGGGGCTGACATAAAAATAATGATTTATGAGAAGTCATCCTGTCTATTCTCTATGGTGCAGGTCAGAAAGTCAGTAATAGAATTGAGAAGAGTATTTTCTGTAGTGGACAACAGAAACTTTAAGACTCATAGAAACATGATCTTGTTTGTTCTGCAATTGTCCCATCTCTGAAAGAACTAGAGAATAGAGAAAATTGTAAGGACCCATCACAAGAGTTACACTTCATCCAGTTCATGCTGGGAAATGTTTATTGTTTTTTAAGCTAAATTTTGTGATAAGTAGAAGTAGTAAGGTAACAACTGGTCCTGCAAAGTTCTTTCTTGAGTTTTTATTGAGAGTAAGAACACAAGAGAGGTACAAAATGGTATAAGGATTCTAAGGATAGAAAAATCAGTTTTTGAGTGGTGGGTATCTGGGAAACCTTCATGGGTATGGCATTTAAAATGTATCTTGAAAGATGGAAAGGATTTCCATGAGAAGATATGGAAGTCATGAAAAGCAAGCAGGCATGGAAGACATTACAAGTATAGAGATGGTATGGGCAAAGACCACATCAACATTCTGGTGCATCAAAAGATGCTTCCTATTACCCCTAAGCCCTCCCTCCCTGTGAAATCAATGGGAAAAATCTCTCTAAGAATTTCACTTCCATGCCACATACAACAAGCCAAGATCTCCCGTTAGGTCTGTGAAACAGGCTAAAAATAAAACAAAAAATAACTATTTTTAGCAAATACAGTAAGAACAATTTTCTTTTCTTTAAATAGAGACTTCAGGAAAAATCTTTGTATTTTGTATCCTTCTTGATAATTTTGAAAAGACTTCCATACCTATTGCTTCATTTGATCCACACAACAAGTCTCTGAGGTAGGTAAATTCTATCATAGAATCTTAGAATTTAGAGCTAAAATGGACATCAGAGACTATCTAGTCCTATCTCAAATACAAAGCACATACCTCATTTTATCCCATTCCCTTGTGAATTTCTACCTAACCTTTGAAGCCAGGGTTCTTAACCTCAGCTCCACGAACTTGGATAGGAAAAAAGGTTACATTATTATCTATTATTTGTTATTTATTATTTGTAATCCTGTGTATTTATTTCATACATTTAAAAACATTATCCAGAGAAAAGGTTCATAAACTTCATCACATTCAAAAGGGGTTCATGGCACAAACAAAGTTAAGAATCCCTACTTAACTTAAATGCTACCACTTCCAGGAATTCTTCCCTGATCTTCTAATTCATAACAATCTATTGTCTTGAACTTTATATTTTGTTTTTAATAATTCTCTCCATATAACTTCATAATGTCCTGTAATACTATTATATTATGGTTATCTGTGCTGTGTCTCATCAATCAACTACATTATAAACTCCATGAGGTCAGAGATTATCCAGTTCCTAGTACAATAATCTTTCTACAACAGGCATTTAATAAATGTTTATTGAAGCAGCTAACTAAGCAATCAGAAAACTGAGGCTCTGTGTCCTCTGGCTTCTGATACGCTACTCAGGAAGTTGATGGGAAAAGGTGCTACAGTTTCCTTGTTTCCTCTCAGAAAAACAAAATTATTTTTGAACCTTTTTACTGGAGTTATAAGAGTACAAAAAGAAGTATCAGGAAATCTGCATATGACTAAACACTAAATGCCAGTCCTCATCCATAGTGAGGAAAGATCAATTAGTAAGTTCCTGAATTATGTTTCTATTTGTAGCTCAAGCAGTGATTTTTGGTGCCAGCAGGAATGCAGGACAAAGGTTGTCAAATCCACTCAGCCCTTCTAGGCTTGTTAAGTGAAACTCTGGGGTGATTTCCACAAGAGCATTGCTATTAGTAAAACACATGATGGGATTTAAAAGGAATTTTTTTTCCCACCTCAACCCAAAAAAGCAGGCATGTCTAAAGTTGTGACTGAGAAGAAACAGAGCTTTAAAAGATAGACATACTGGATGGTTGCGTATGGCTACAGATCTGACTCACAAAATAGCTAAAATAGTTGTTAGAATAAGAACCAGAAACCAGAAAAAAAAAAAAAGCTGTTACCATTTCCTCATCGAAAAGAATCCATATTGTGTCTACAATCCCACAGAGAACCAGCAGATGGGAACCCAACTGAGAAAATGGCCTAGCAGATGACATCAGGAACTATACAAGGAAGTAGCAAGTGGCAGTTTCAGAGACAGTGTTCCATGTGGCATGTAGCCCAAGGGGTATGATTTGCCCTACCTATGTTTCCTCCTATGTATATTACCTGGTCATGAATGTTCCCTCTCCTACTGGTAGCATGGAATTCTGAGAAAGTATGTATACATATACACACACATGTGATATTTGCCTTGGTCTTTTCATTTTGTTATGATTTTAATTAAAAGCATTCTGTTTAAAATTAATGCAGCTCCTGATTTGGTTTCATAAAAGAAAAACATCCAGGAGATCTAATGAGCTGTGGAATTGCATAGATGTGGAACTAAAACGTGCTTTGAACATGGAAGTAGCTTTAAGGAGCAATACTGAGGGTAGGGAAGGTGCCTTGCCTACATATTTTATATCTTATTCCTCAGACTAATTGTTGGTTTGAATAGTTTTCTTCCTTAATCAGAGATACTGGACCCTGACTCCATTACAAGTCTTGGAAAATTCGGGGCTGGCAATAATCAATGCAAAAAAAGCTGATATTATTGAAACCAACATAAGAATGGATCTGAGAGATACTTGGGAGCTGAGCTATAACTCACTACCTGACATCAGTCATATTAGACATCAATTGCTCCTTGATGATAACATAATTTATCTGAAGCTAGGCAGAGGAGTAAAATGTGTGCTTCTAGGAGCCCAGTGACACAAAGTGACACACTTTATTTTATAATAGTTTAGCAAAAGTCCAGACTATTGTGTGATATGGTCAGGCTGAAGACTTTTACTCACCATACAGAAAGACAAACAATATGACATTGTGACTGAAGGGCTGGCTTTGGAATTATGAAGACCTGATTTCAATGAATACATACTAGCAACGTGACCCCAGGACACCCTCGAAAATTGTAAATCACAGACAAGCTATGAATCTGCATAAGTGGAGAGCTCCCTATACCCACAAAATTAAAAGCCTCAACTAAAAAAGTAAAATAAATTAGAAGAAGATATTTGCTCTCTGTTGGACATGACAAAAGATCTTTGGTAAATTTGAAATCCTTTGTCTAACAGGTATCAGCTCTGCCCCTAATGAACCATGTTACTTTTACCCTTTCCCAACAAACTTCTCTGTGTGGAAAGTAGGGCAAAGAATGATTTAACTTGAAGAGAATTTGTGTGACTTAACTCATTAATGATGGCCAAGTGCTTTGACAATGTGAGAGCAACTCTATGAATGCCAAGGGTGTTCTTAATGCTGAGGCCTTTGGATGAAAGACTCTACAGAAACCCTATTTTCTCTAACAATCAATTACCAGCATTTCAAGAAGGAACGGGAAGACCTTCCCCTGGAAGGAGTCTACAGAACAGCAGGATGAAAAGGGAAAATACTCGATGCCATCACTGTTATCCATAAAAGCCACAGGTCACCAAGGAGGTACTAGGCAGAGCTTAAGCTGAATTTGGGGATTTTTTCAAGTGTAACTTTCAAGGATTCTATAGGAAAAAAAAAGATCTTGTGTAGAAGATAATAAAAAAATTAAATGGCCCATTGTTTGGGAAAGAATTTTGAATTCCCTTAGAAGGAATGAAATACCAATAAGCAAATAGGTATCTTAAATCAGTGGTGATGTGTTGCATTATAAACGATGCTGAGACTAGAAAATTGAAAAGAAACTGAAATCTCCTCAGCAGATCATGTGCTGGGCAGGAGTCCTTTATCTTTCTTCTCTACCCTCTTAGTGATCTCAGTAGCTCATGTGAGTTCAATTATCATCTCTATGCCAATGACTCTCCAAAAATACCTATCTAGCTCTCTTCTCTCTCTCCCAAACTTGAGTTTCACAGTACTCTCTCCCCTCTGAACATCTCTACTCAACACACCTGAAATACAATCCATCACATTTTCCCCAAAATTTTCCCCCAAATCACATTTCCCTTTTCTAATCTTCCCTATTTCTATTAAAAGCTACACCATGTTTCAAGTCATTCAGGTTCACAACTTCTAAATCATCCATGAGCCTTTTCCAGCCTCATTGCTCATGTCCAGCTATTCATCCAGTCTTATCAAGTCTACAGCTACAATATCTCTTGCATCCAATCTTCTCTCTCCTAATTCAGCCTTCATCACCTATCCCTTAGACTAGGATAATAGCTACTTCATTGCTCTCCCTGCTTCCAATCCTCCCCTCTCAAATCCACTGTCCACATGACTGCCAAATTGACATTCTTAAAATGCTGTTATGACCACATCCTTTTCCTGCTTAAGGTACTTCAGTGTCTCCCAATTACCTTTGATATAAAATACAAACTCTTTTGTTTGGCATTTAAAACCATCAACAATCTGCTTTTATAGTCTTATTTAACATGATTCCCTTTCACTAACTCTTTATTACAGTCAAGGTATTCTCTGGAGCTCATGACATCCTTTCTCTCACCTCCATGACTTTGCACAGGAATGCATTCCCTTTCACTTCTACCTCTTAAGATTCCAAACCTCCTTCAAAGGACAGCTCCCATTTCACCTATGTAAGACCTTTCTGCCCCCTAAGCCATTAGTACTCTGAGGAAATATCTTTGTATTACTTTGAAAGTTAATCTGTGTAACTGCTTGATTTCCCCAGTCACTTGAAATGTAAGCTCCTTAAGGTCAGAGACTGTTGAGTTGGACAAAGTTACCAAAGTCTCCCTCTAATTTCAGATCTGTAATATTGCATTCCTGTATATCCTTAGTGTCTTGACATATAGTTGGCACCTTAAAAAAAATGGATGGGTTGAATTGAAGAAGCATTTAAAAATATACATAGGATTCTGGAAAAGAAAAATACATATTACTGACTGGCCTGTTGGTGAATTGGCCTTCTCTGGGATATTAAAAAAAAACTTTCTAGAAAAAAAGAAGAGAAGTACTGGCCCTGGAATCAGGAGCACCTGAGCTCAAATCTAGCCTTAAACACTTACTGTATGACCCTGTACAGGTCACTTAACCCCTATTGCCTCCAAAAAAAAAAAGAAGAAGAGGAAAGGAAATAAAAGAAAAAATAAAAGCGATCTTTGGCCCTTTCTTGATATCTACACAATGCTACCCACCAGGAGGATAGAAACATAGGAAACCAATATGGAAAACTTCAGATGGTTGCAGCAAAGCACTACAGATTCCAGGGTATCTGGAGAAGAAAGAGGTTGGGAGAAGGAACAGTGAGAGTTCTGCTTTTAGCAATTTAAATCCTATTTAAATCCCCAATGCAGAGTCCACTGAACCCCACTCACCCTCTCCCTTTTGATTCTCCCATACTTACTCTTTCTAAATCCCAAAAGGGCTGGTAAAAATAATCAAGGTTTGTGATGAAGAGGAACCATTCCAGCGAGGGATTCTTGTTTAAGCCAAGCTCAGGATATTCAGAATCATTTGCTTTTCTTGCCCTGCTGAATTCATTTGAGGGTCGTTGTCCAAAAGGTCTTGGGTTCTGTCTGGATAATATTTTAACCCATGATGGCTTGTATTTTTTTTTCACATCAAATGTATTAATGAGACTAAACAAATAGTTTTAGGAAAATAGTGGGGTTCCAGAACTAGAATGTATTTTTCTAAATTAGCAATTTGGTACTCATGGAATCTAAGGCCCAAACCACTCCGGTATTCTTGGCACGCAACTGTTCTCAGTACCTTCAAACTTACTTTAAAATCCCCCATAATCCTGCTGGATATCATTAAGCAATGAGTCATGAAGCTCTCTGATGGCCTCCCGTAATGATTTTACCATCCACGTCAGAATCGTTATTTTTTTTTTTAATCCAGTTTAACAAATTTAGAATCAATTGCTGAAATAACTTCTTGGGAGAGACCCAATCTTTTTCTTCCTGCCTCTCCAAGAAGAGGAGTAAGGTCAGCAAGTTCTTGGCACCCAAGACCCTCTAGGGACCAGCTGGCCTAGACTGATAAAAGCTAAGTGTGTCCTAAGAACGCTCATTACTGCTGCTTCTGCCCTCAATGGTAACCTGGCACTTCATGGTGAAAAGTCACAGATTTAATTCCTTCTATCTCCTGTTTGCAGGGCTGAAAGACACTATTCCCTAGTACAAAGTCAGATAGTATGCCTGGGAATTGACTGATGATGCATGGGAACTGAGTTGTGAACTGGGGTCACTATATGTCTCCTGAGTATGCTGTGCCTGGTATACTCAAGAACAGATTTTTAAGACTGTTAATCTAACTTTCTTACATTTGTATTATCAGATCCCAGTCTCAAGCCTCTGATCCTTTCCCCCCTCGGCTATTCTCCTTACCTATAGGTAAGCCCAGATCCACTTCTAACCTGAGATCAGGCAGAGAAGATGGATAAAGAATTACTCTGGCAAGTAAACTTCGTCCCAAGTTCATTCCTGTGTTCCAATCACTGGAATCATTCTCTTGCTCTAATCCAGGGTTCTGAACCTAGGAACCATTAACCTTTTAAAAATATACCCATAATTATTTTCCAGTGTAATTAGTTTCTTTTGCAATCCTATATATTTTATCTTGTGCATTGAAAAACCTGGTTCTGAGAAGAGGTCCATAGGCTTCACCAGACTGCTAAAGGAATCCATAATATAAAAAAGGTCAAGAAATCCCATTTTACGCAATGGCCTCAATTCCTGTCCTTTCCTTGCTTAACTACAGAGCCCTGACTTCCTTATCTATCTCTGCCTTGCCTTCTTAGCCTTCAGACCCCTGGTTTCCCCCTTACCACAATACCTTGGACTCTAGCACCTTTACCTTAATCCTCAGGTTCCCATTATCTTCTAAATAACTACATCTTTAACAACTGAGGGAGCCTAACACTCCAGTTTACCCATGCCAGTTGTGAATTCTCTTGCATCTACAAATTGGCATAGGCTTTCCCCTAGTTCTCAGATGAGCTACCTTTTTATTTCTACTTTTTTTCAATACCCTTCTTTCCCTCATGAAGCTTTGCCTGCTCTCTAAATCCTGAAATGTTCCTAGAACAATTTTTCTGGATTGCTCCTTCATCCTACTTTGCATCATACTTATCACTTTGTAGCCCCTGAAGGTACCCCTATATTCACACAGTGGATCCTCCTAGAGAAGGTGAACTCATATTCAAGGTATTCTTTGGACTAGTGTCCCCTCAAATCCATAGTTCATGAGCCCAGACCAATTTTTTGGTTTTTTTTCTAGACAGTGAATGGACACAATTTGAACATCTGGACATAATTTGAAAAATTAGTTCAAAGATAAAGTACTTGATAAAATAGCAAAGTAAGAAAGGTAGCAATAAAGTAGTTTTCCAAAAGCTTTGAGCATTTTCTCCCAAAAATAAATACTCTATCAGTGGAAAAATTACACATATGGAGGTGCTTGTGTTATCAGGGAACATGTGTTGAAGGGCAACTCATGCCATCAATGCTACTAGGTCATTAATGTCTTCCAGTAATTTTATCATGCTATTTCAGCCTACCCCATTCCCTGATGACCTTAGCTGAGTGCATCAGATACATGTCTGCAGGTGTTGTTCTATGCCAATCTTGCTTGGCTAATTCACAAGGTTATTCTACTTTTTCACTGTTGTTACTGAACCCTACCAGGTCCAACTCAATCAGGTCCAAGGTTATGACACTTCTCTGCAATTTCAACTTCTGACTTCAATTAGAGTCCTCAAATAAAGCATTAGCTCTTCCTTACAAGAGGAGGTATGAGCCTGCTATTACATTTTTCAGTAATGAAAAGACACATTACTATATAGCTCCTTGCTTAACCAATCATTAAAGTTGGGGGGGTAAACCTTCAGTGGATTTTCCTCCCAGGACATGAGAGGTCTGTTTCTTCAAATCTTGACTGGAATGAGTACTTCCTCCCTAGAAGGAGATTCTACACCCTCAGGCAGCAAGCTCTTTAGAATGTAGAGTTATTGTAGCTAACTAGTACTTTCAAGATGAAATCTCTTTTCTAAGCCTTATTTCCTAATCACTTAGGGCAAAGTCTCAGCCAAAAGTCTCACTCTGACTTAGAGTTAGACATTTCTGATTGCTAATCTGCATGCGATCAACATTAACACAGAGCAGCGGTTTTCAAACTATTTCTGCTAAAGACATGCCTTTTTTTGCCATGAAGAATTCCAGCACACTGAACACTTAGCTGCCAACAAAGGATTGTTAGGTAATCAGGTCTCCAGACTTGGACCTTGGGATTCTTCAGCCTCCCCCTTCCTCCCCTACATCTTGTTCCTCTTTTGTCTTTATTTCTTCAGGAAATGGTTTTGAGTCTCCAGAAATGTCATTGTTTGTCCTTGTGTACAAAGAGGACAAAATGACATCACAATATCAGGGTCAATGAACAGTACCGCTCGCTACAAGCTTGGAAGACTCTACCACAGGTCAGGCGCAAGTAGTTCATATCTTTGGGGATACAGGGTCTATTGGAAAGTTCCCTTGCCAAACCGGAAAGAGCAGGCAGCAAACTGTACCTGGAAGCAAGATTATGGGTAATGTAGAAAACTTGGCATGTAGGGAGAAGTTTCACCCACCTAGATAAGAACTAGATAGACCTAGATATCAGACCTAGATAAACTTGAAGCATGATTGAGAACCATTAGTTTGGAGGCTATCCTCATTATAGCAAGTAGCCAAGGGCTCTCAGGGTTTGAGGATCCCCACTTTCTCAATTCCAAAATTCTTTTGATTTTTCATGCAATTGAGTGGAAAGATAAAAAGACCCAAAACCAAAACTAACCCCATATTACCCCTGCCTATCTATATTCCTGCCTTTAATAGGTACGTATTTCCATCAAAGAACTGACTTATGAGTACACACACGCACACACACGCACACACACACGCGCGCACACACATACACACACACGCGCACACACACACGCGCGCACACACACATACACACACACACACGCACGCACACACATACACACTCGCATGCACGCACACACATACACACTCGCATGCACACACACACGTGCACACACACACACACACACTACTCCATTTAGATTATAAGTTCCTGTAAGGGAAGGCTTATGTCATTTTCCAACTTTCTTCTTTTAGCACCTAACACAGTATTTTATACACAGAATAAGAACTTAATAAAAGTTTGCTTGAGTTGAATTTAATTTGTTGAAAGAAGCAAGAAGATATCTCACTCAGGTTCCAGTCTGGGATTACTGTTCTTAATGTAGAGAGAATAAAGAGTTGTTTTATAAGTATGTCATCTTCCAAAAGAGACTTTTCCTGAAGAGGGCAGAAAAGGGAGCCAGGGAGGGAGGAAAGGAAAGGGAGAAAAAGAGATATCCAAAGGGAGCGAGGAAGGTGGTCCAGAACTGTAACTTTATACTATACGATTCATTTCAATTCAGTTTGTAGCATTCAGTCATTTGAGTCATTTCTGACTCTTCATGACCACATTTGGGGTTTTCTTGGCAAAGATGCTGGAGAAGTGTGCCATTTCCTTCTCTACCTTATTTTCAAATAAGGAAACTGATGCAAACAGGGTTAAGTGACTTGACCAGTCACACAGCTAAGTAAGTGTCTGAGGCCAGATTTGGACTGAGGAAGCTGAGTTTGCTTGACTCCAAGCCTTGGATTCCATCCACTGCACCACACAGATGCCCCAAACCGGTCCTAGCAAAGCAATTTTTCTAATTTCTAATTTACACAAGACCTGAGTAAAGCTTTAGAGGAAAACTCAACCCTAATAGAAGAAAGTTGATTCTGTTGAGAAGAAAGAGAATAGATAAGAATAATTTTACTCCTCTCAATCAAAGGTACATGCATCTAGATGACCAGCATTCCCAAAAGTGAAATTAGGAAACCCAAGAATGCATAGGCATTTCCACTATTCTGGATAGAAACTGGACCCATCATTTCAATGACATAACAAACTCTCAGAAGAGGAAACTCCTGCTGCCAATTCAGTACTTTCTCTAGAATTTATAGTCTTAATAGTAGTCTACAATGATTAAGCCAGGGTCAAGCAGCCAGTATGTGTCAAAGATGGGGCTTGAACCCAGGTTTACCTGGTTCCAAAGGTCTCTCTCTCTCTCTCTCTCTCTCTCTCTCTCTCTCTCTCTCTCTCTCTCTCTCTCTCTCTCTCTCTCTCTCTCTCTCTTTCTCTCTCTCTCTCTTTCTCTCTGTCTCTCTTTCTCTCTGTCTCTCTGTCTCTGTCTCTTTCTCTCTGTCTCTCTCTCTTTCTCTCTCCTCTCATGCCCACCATTACACTATACTCATCTACTATAGCCTGATTAAGTTCAAATCACTTCACTTTTAGAGGACACTTAGCAGAGACTTTCTTTCCAGGCTGGAATACTCAACTGAGCAAGAGGATAAATTTCTCACTGTTTTAAAAGATTTGAACATCTTTTAATTCTGTGTATTTTATAACACATTCAAATTGTCTGAGTCTGAAAGCCAGAGTACTTGGTGAATAAAAGGAAAATCAGAATAAACAAACATTGCATTCAAAATGTACAACTCATTTGCTCACAAACCTCCCTGTCAGAAATTAGTTGCTATAACAATCCAAAGGATTCTGTTTTCTTCCCAGTAACTACAAATAGAGCTCCTCTGGAAAAAGTTCAGAGAAGATAGACCACAGACAGAAAGCACAAGTGTTCCAATTCAAAAATTGTTGATGGCCCCAGCATTTGGTTTTCTAGACTAGTGGAGAGGATTATGTGACTAGTAGATTACTTGTTTTTCAGAGAGGCCAACAGGTGGACAGTCCAGAATTTTATGCTGTGGTTACACTTGTCCCCTGCACCACCCCCCAAAAAATGTTCTTTAATAAGCAAGAGACCCAGCTATACCACTACTAAGATCTGGCTATACCATTACTAAGCCTATCCTCCCAAAGAAATGAAAGAAAGTGGAAAAAGAGCTATGTGTACAGCTCAATATAATACATGTGTGTATATGTTGTATGTAATATATATATATATATATTATGTACAACTCAAAATAATATATATATATTAAAAAAGTACAGGTCAATGTTTGTGTGTGTGTGCATGCATGTGTGTACAGCTCAGTGAAATAAAGCACAGAAAGTAAGAGTCAGGACAACCTGAGTTTGAATCCTGATTCATTTCTTACTAGTTGTTTGATCCTAGGCAAATCATTTAAATCTTCCATGCCTCCATTTTCTCATCTGTAAATTGGAGATAGGCAGCTAGGTGGTGTGGTGCATAGAGCACCAGGGTCAGGAAGACTCATCTTTCCCTGAGTTCAAATCTGGCCTCAGACACTTAAATAGCTGTCTGATCTTAGGCAAGTTTGTCTCAGTTTTCTCATCTGTAAAATGATCTGCAGAAGGAAATGGCAAATCACTCTGGTATCTTTGCCAAGAAAACCCCAAATGAGGTCACAAAGAATTAAACATAACTGAAACAACTAAATAGCAAAGTGGAGATAATAAATAGCACCCACTTTAGAGAATTATTGCCATCTCAAATAACATATGTAAAAGCATTTTACAAACCTTAAAGTGCTTTAGAAATGTTAGCTATAAATAAAAAATATTTTTAGCAACTCTTTTCGTAGTAGTCAAAACATAGAAGGTAAATAGGTACCCTCTTTTTGGGGAATGGCTAAACTAATTGTGGTATATGAAGATAATGGAATACTAATTATACCATAAGAAATGATGAAATGGATAATTTCAGAGGAAACTAGACCCCTATGAATTGATACACAACAAAGTGAGCGGAACTAGGACACTAATTTCTATAATGATAATATTATAGGGAAAAACAACTTTGAAAGACTGGAATTCTGTTCAATGCAATGAAAAACCAAAAAACTAAAAGAGTAATGATGAAAGACACCACTCACCTCCTGAAAGAGAAGTAATGATCTTAAAATGCAGAAAAAGACATATTTTTAGACATAACTAATGTAGGAATATGAGGGTTTTTTTATTTTGCTGGACTATGTAGATACATATTATTTGTTTTTATTTTCTTATGGGAGAAAGGGGAGTGGAGAGAAAGATTAATTTTTAAATAGTTGTTTCTTAAAAAATTAAAAACATTTTTTGTTTAAAAAAGAAGATAAGGAGCTTTAGTACCATGGGCTAATAAATATAGTATATAGAGTCTTTTTTGATTGAAAACTAAAGAGAAAATACTTGTCACAATAACTCTGATTATTTGTAGCAAGCAAAGAGACTTGGGAATTTTATAATGTTTCCCCTGATACCATTTTATAAAATTGCTGGTGCTACTTTCTTAACCTAGAAACCCCCTCTCTTCTTGATTTAATATGTTAGGAACATGCCTCAGTTAGTGGTTTGGATCCTGTGAACTCTGATCATAGCTATAATCATCTGTTTGCACCTCTTCGCCTATTAAACCAGTTCTCAGAGTACAATCTGGGGAACAAAGATCCTAGAGATGATGTGAAGACTAGTCTGGTCCTCATAGAGCTAAGGTTTATTATAAAGTCCTTAGCAGGAATTAATTCTAAGAGGGAAGGGAACCTTTATCACAGTTGCAAGAATGGAGTTAAAGTTCAGTAGTTCTACTTCACCTCCTCCAATGTTCCTAAGCGTAGTAATTTGTATGATTCCTATACTAACTGTGAGGACCCCAATGAGAGGTGAAAGAAATTCACTCACCCTAACTTATTAGGTTTCATGGTTTATTTATTTACTTATTGTTAAATTTTGAGTTTTGAACTTGTCTCCTTTCTTCCCTCCTCCCCACCCCATACTAGCAAAGGTTACCATTTGACACAGATATATGAATATATGTAAAATCACACTATGCGTGCTTCTATTTATCAATTCTTTCTCCGAGAGTGGATAACATCTTCCTTCATGCATGCCTTGTAGTTGATTTGAGTATTTGTCACATTCAGAATAACTTGGTCATTCACGTTTATTCTTTGAACAATATTGCAGTTTCTATATACGTCATTCTCTTGGCTCTGCTCATTTCACTCTTCGTTTTTTCATGCAGGTCTTTCTATGTTTTCCTCAAAATCAACCAGCTCATCATTTCTTACAGCAGAGTAGCATTCCACCACAATCATATACCATAACTTATTAAGCCATTCCCCAATTGATGGGCATCCCCTCAATTTCTAGTTCCTTGTCACTACAAAGAGGGATTTCATGGTTTCTGCAGCTTCAGAGACATGGGTAGAATGAGGCATCAAAAGCAAAAGCAGGTCAAAAAACAGGGATTCCAGCAAGATATGAGGTTACCAGAAGTGCAACACTCCAGGAGTTTGGTTAAACTATTTCAGGACCAAGGTAAGCAACAAGGCATCTAGTTGGACAAAAATTTGTCTCAATTTGATGCACTTGATGCACTTTATGTGTCACTGGGTGAGCATCCTGTGGCAAATTTATGAGAGAACATGTATAAAAGCCACATAGAATGCGTGAGCATGAATGGATTGCCATCTTTATTATTGGAGGTAATACTCACATCATTGAGATTACAAGTTCATCAGGGAGACTTCCCATTGAAATAAACAAGTGAAGTTGGATTAAAAAAAATCTTTAATCACTAGAGAGGCTTTTTAATGTGCTGTGACTGTCATACTGGCTGATAAACTGAAAATGTGTCACCTAGACTATAAACAGGGGAATCTCACAAAAGGACAATAACACTCCCTTTGAGAAATAAGCCTCAACAATAGATGTCAACTCTAATAAACTCAACATGTCCAAAACTAAGCTCATTATCTTTCCCCTAAAGACCTCTCTTCTTCCTAATTTCCTGATTATTGCTGAGGATACTAC